>MU723559.1:14713-34164 GCA_026770625.1 Nicotiana glauca
ATCCGAAACACATATGTGGCTCTCGGGACCTCAACCAAACATACCAACACGTCCCATAATATCGTTCAAATTTAGTCGATCTACGAATCACTCAAAATAACACCAAACATCGAATCAAATCTCGGATCCAAGCCTAAGAACTCCAAACACATAATCTTTACAAACGACTCCGAAACCAATCAAACCTTGTCTTAATATTCTCAAATTTTGCGCACAAGTCACAAATGACCCTACGAAGCTACTCCAACTCTCGAAATTCTATTCTGAGACCGTTCTACACATAAACTGATAGCTGGTCAACTTTTTCCAACTTAAGCTTCTAAATAGGAGGCTAAGTGCCTCATTTCACTCCAAGACCACCCTGGTCCCGAATCAACCAACATGATAAGGCAAAACACAACTGAAGAAAACAGAAGAAAGCATAAACGGGAAAACAGAGTTGTAATTCATGTAACGACCGGTCGGGTCGTTACATCGCGGTTTATGTCCCGAACACGTCCGGCGTGCTGGGCTCGCTTAATAGAGCTTTATGCAATTATATGTAACTAACCTTCTAAATCTTCAATTTTTCTTAATAAATCATTGACTATTCGAAATTACTTTTTTTTTAATCATAAATCATTAAGTTGAGAGTATTTTATATCATAATTAAATTAAAATTATTGTACGTTATCCACTGAGACTACTATGAATTTTAAATAAATCTATAATTTAAAAAGTATTTATTTATTAACGTTTGTTATGTCTTTAATATATAATAGTCCATAATTTTTTATAATTACTTTTCTAATTTTTTTTTTACGTTTACGAAATACATTACTTATTAATTTAATAGTTCAATATTAGCTAGTAATTATTTACAAATAATTATTTATCATGGTATTGTATGGTGAATCATGTGTCACTTTATTAACTTATTGAAACTTAAAAATAAATGATGCTAGAGAATCATATTCAAATTGTGAATTATGTTTTTACATTAATTCTCTTTTAAATAGAAAGCATATTAAATAAAATGAGTATTTTAAGAGAAATACCGAATTATAATATCAAAATTCTTTCAAGATTCATTACTCCTTCAGAGATACATATAAGATTTTGTATCGAATACATTACTTTTGATTTTTGAGTTGTAATGACGTTGCAACTAATTTGCATATTACGATATATGTCATACTTTTCATATTATTCATAGTTGAGTTATACTTCATAAATATTTTAAATAAATTATTTGTTAATATTTTGTAATTTTAATGTAATTTTTATAATTATTTTTATTTTATACTATTTTAAAATTCTTAAAATTAATAAAATTTAAAGATCTGTGGGACTTACGCCCCATGTCTCGGGGCTTATGCCTCGCCTCGCTAAATATAAAACGCCTCGCATCACGCCCCTCTTTTAAAACATTGTTCATGCCTAGTTCGATACCACTAAAAAACATGCTTACCTAATATTCTCCAATGTAAGGAGTGTGGGTTACCATATCTATCACCCCCAACTTTTTGGACAAAGTGGAATGTACTAAGAAATATTACATAGGCAATAAGGAAATTATGTCACTTTTGATTGGGACAAAATTAGTAGACGATAATGGTTAAAAGTGGAAATCCATGTGATGCAACTTCATATACTACAATAAAAGAACAAGAATATTTTTTTAAATATGTTAGCTCATAGTATTGGATATTTCCTTCTTTTAGAAAAGAATGCTCAAGAGAATTCTTGTTGAACTTCCTTGTAGAAATCACACCTGGTAGCCAGTTTAAAGAGCTGCTTTTATTAGGGATTAAGACATGTTTGCTCATTAAAAGTTTTTTTTTAATTGTTTTCTTTTTTCGAAATCAGTGTTTCGCCATGAAAATTTCGCTCTTCGCTTAAAGATGAATTTCAAAATTTTTCGAGAAATTGAAAACTCAAAAAAATTATTTTCCAAATTTTCATTTCAGAGCACTAACAAAAATTCAAAAACGGCCTAAAATTATATTCGTGTCCAAACACAACTCTAATTTTCAAATACTATTTTCACTTGAAAAAAAGTAGTAAAAAATTTTCAAAATGTGTTTTCAATTTAATTTTCGGGATATAAATATCCTGAATTGTCCAAAAATTAAGATTTTTAATTCAAAATTTTAGGAGAAAATAGGTAGTGGTTAAATCCTAAATAGTAGCCCTAAGAATGACTATTTGTGCAGTCCCCTCAACTTCCTATTTAACACGTTATTTAGGTAAAAATTACACGGGGCGCCCTATTTGGTCACCCCATTTATCCTATACCCATTTTTTTTTAAACTTTTAACTTATACCCACTTTTTAAATAACTTTACCCCCTTTCTCCTCCTCCTTCCCCTTAAACTTTTTCTACCTTGTGTTTTCAGATTTACATGCAAAGCGACAACTAGATTAGGACTTATCTTTTTCTTTCTGTTTTCAGTTTTAGACGAAAGTTATGATATAATAATATGCAGTAAAGTTAAATTAGACTATTCTTTGTTAGCTGAATTGTCTTAGATAGTAGGTATACTAAACTAAACTTTTTATGACTTGCTCTGTGTCCACCTAGTGCTTGAAACGAATCAAATTATTTTTTGCATGTTTTGCACTCAAAGATTTTACTACGTCCACTTTTAGCCTGCATTTTTTTTTTGGATGGAGTTTAAAATAACAAAACAAAAGACAAATAAGCAGAAGCTGAAGAAGAAGGAAAAGAACTGGAACACACAAGCACTAGAAAGAAAAGAGAATTAAATAACTTCAGCTCTAGAGTTGAAGTTTCCCAGTTACAACACAAAAACTTTAGCTCTAGAGCTGAAGTTTCCTAGTTACAACACAAAAACTTCAGCTCTAGAGCGGAAGTTCGATAGTTAAAAAATAAAAACTGCAGCTCTAGAGCTGAAGCTTACAAAACAAAAACTTCAGTGAAAGGGGGTTCCCGTCTTTTTGATCTAGCCAGGTAACACGCACACACTCTCAAATTCCATACTCATATATAAATTTTACGTTGTGTATTTGTATAGATAAAGTGAACTATTGTTGATGTTCATTTTATTAGGAATTGCTACTTGTTACTCGAAATTTACATATCTAATTTATGTATATTGTATATCGTGAAATTGTTTTTTTAATTCCTCCCGCTACTTGCTGCATTGTGTATATGTGTAAATAAATTGAACAACTGTTAATGTTCATTTTATCAGGTGTTGCTACTTGTTATTCCGAATTTACATTTCTAGATTACGTATATTGTGGATCGTGAAGTTGCTATTTAGTTTCAGCGGCTACCAGCTCTAGAGCTGAAGCTTACAAAAAAAGACTTCAGCTCTAGAGCTGAAGTTCGATAGTTAAAAAATAAAAACTTCAGCTCTAGAATGCTGAAGTTTTGCACGATTGCCTTTGCTAGTTCAATCCCGTATGCTGAAGTTATGCGAAAAAATGGGTACGCTTGTAATTTTTTTGCAAAGCGGGCCCAAGTTAAAACGTGACACAAAAAACGGTTATAGATGCAAATGCCCCGTTATTTAGTTACATAATGAATTTCCACCTATTTAATGAGATTTACAGGGGTATTTGCATTTATAGGCGCTTTTTGGGTCACCTTGTAACTTATACTCGCTTTGCAAAAAAAATTACAAGCGTACCCACTTTTCGTGTAGCTTCAGACACACGAGCCTAAAGTAGCGAAAATTTATCTATGAAGTTTGAAATTCAAAATGTTTTGCCTCAAGTTTAGCAAAACTTCAGATATTTTTGCATGAAGTTTGGCCTGACTTGCAAAGACAATCACACAAACTTCAGTTCATAGTGCAAATGACAAACTTCAGTTCAATAAAACTACAACATGCTTTGGCTGAAGTTTTTGTTTGTAATTGCTGAACTTCAGTATTCTAGTAGCTGAAGCTTTATTCTGTATTTGCTAAACTTCAGCATGTTTTAGCTGAAGCTTTGTTCTGTATTTGCTGAACTTAGTATGTTTTAGCTGAAACTTTGTTCTGTTTGTGATGAACTTCAGCATTCTAGGGCTGAAGTTTAATTTGTATTCGCTGAACTTCAGCATACTTAGAGCTGAAGCTTTAAACAACAATGAATTTAATAAATCATGATTAGCAACGATTGATGTTGTTCATTTCAAAGATTAAAGAATGAAAAATATTTTCGACATCAAAATAAGCTACTACAGATAAATTAGAACAAAAAACCAATTTGTGCATGTAAAGCTAAAATATCTAAGAGATTAAATTATTGTGAACAAGACCAAACTGAACATAATGGGACAAACAGATATATATGAATCATCATGCTAGAACGCATAATAATATTTCAAGTTTCGGCATTCAAAAAATGAAGGAGGAGAAGGAGGAGGAGAAAGAGGCTTAAAGTTGTTTAAATAGTGGGTACAAGTTAAAATTTTTTAAAAAAATAGGTATAGGCTAAATGTGGGTAACCAAATAAGACGACCCATGCAATTTTTATGATTTACCGTCTATTATATCGTAGGATAACCTATCAAATTTGGAGGGAATTCACAAATTTCGTACTAATACTTACGCTTATTTAAGTAAAGTTTCTAAATCGAATATGTTCAGTTACTGTTAGAGTTATAATCGATTAATGTATGATAATCAATCAACTTTGGTGTGATTCACATTACACTTACCAGAAACACATATAACATGCAAAAAGTGCTTCGTAAAGACCTTACTCCTATTAGGGTATGGGGAGAATAGTGTATACAGTTATACGCATACCTCACCCCTATTCGAAAGGAGTACAGAGTCTGTTTAATTTTAAAAAAATTTCGACTCAAAAAGACGAAAAGAGACAATATCAGTACCACTAACAGATATCATATGAATAATAACATCACAAAGACCAGAAATTGATAAAAAGTAAAAGCGATAGTCAATTAATAGACTCGTTACTATAAAAAATGAAAGAGTAATATAACATGCCTAGTTCGATGCCACTAATACAACATGCTTACCTAATAAATATTCTCCAATGAAAAGAGTTGATTACCATATCTATCACTCCCCGAACTTTTTGGACAAAGTGAATGTACTAAAGAAACAAAATAACATAGGCAATATGGAAATTAGGTCACTTTTGACTAGGACCAAAATTAGTGGATGATGATGGTTAAAGTGAAATCCATGTGATGCAACTTCATATACTACTATTAGGGGTATACAAAAAAATCGATAAATCGTATCAAACCGCTAATTCGAGTCAAACCGGGGAAAAAAACTCGATCATGGGTTGGTTTGAAAAAAATAACCCGACCATAATTGGTTTGGTTTGGTTTTAACTAAAAAAAGTCAAACCGAAACCAAACCAACCCGATATTACATTTATTCAATTTTTACAAATATTTTATACATATAAATATTTATTTTTAATACAATTCATAAATATTTCTTAAACTTTTTCACAGTTTTATCTTTAAACATATGATTTCAAGTTTGGAATTAACATCCTTGAATGGTCCAATAAATTTTATAGTTCATAAAGGTAGTAATTCAAATAAACTTCACATTAATACTAATGTTAACAAAGAAAATTCAATTCAATACTAGAAATGACAATAGTGTTGGATATCTATTTTTTAGTTTTGCATTGTTTATATTGAAAATGCATAACTTAGTTTATCTTTTTCTTTAGTACTTAGTTGTGTAACTAATATACTATTGTACTTATTTTAGCATGACTTATATAGTACTTTTAGATTATGTTAATATTTATTATGGCTTATTACTTAGTAATATTTTCTTTATGGATTTTAATATTCTTGTTATTGAATATTTTAGTACAATGCTATAACTCATCTCGTATTATTATATTATTTTCTTAAAAAATATATTATATAGTTGTATCTTTGTAGGACTAGAGAAATATATGGAGCACAAGTTATATATTTGTGGTATGAAGACTTATCGGGAAAAAAAAATCGAAAACCCGAAAAACACCGAAAAACCCGAGATTGAAAAACCCGACTTCGTTGGTTTGGTTTGGTTTATAGATTTAAAAATCCAACACTATTGGTTTGGTTTGGTAGTTGAAAAATCCGAACCAACCCGACCTATGTATACCCCTAACTACTATGGTAAGTCATTGTACATTAGAACAAGATTTTCATTTAAATATCTTAGCTCATCATTTTGAATTTATCCTTATTTTAGTAATGAATGTTCAAGAGAATTCTAGTTGAACTTTCTTCTTGAAATAATACCATATAGCCACTCTAAAAAATTGTTATTTAAAAATTAGACAAAGTGTTATAAATTTCAATTTTTTATTTCAATTTTTCGAGATCTAAATATCCTAAACTGTTGTAAAATTAAGGATTTTAGTTAAAAATTCAAGGAGAAATAAATAATGGCTAAATTCTAAATATTAGCTTTAAAAATGGTTATTTAGTTACATGATGGATTGTGACCTATTTAATTGAATTTACAATATGTTATGTAGTAGGATAACCAATCAAATTTGGCGTGATTCACAAATTTAGTAATATTTACGCTTATTTAAGTAAAGTTTTTAAATCGAATATGTTTAGTTAGAGTTATAATCAATTTATGTAAGATAATCAATCAACTTTGGTGTGATTCACATCACACTTATCAGAACCACATATAACATGCAAAAAGCGCTTCATAATTGATTTTGTAGAAATAATACCAGTTAGTCGCTCTAAATGGTTGTTATTTAGAAATTAGCGAGTGTATTTTAAATTTCAGCTTTTTCAGTTTAATTTTTTTGTCTTGAATTTTTCTAGAATTAAGTTTTTTAGTTTAAAATTTCAGAACAAAATAAGTACTGACAAATCTCTAAATAGCATCCGTGGAAATGGTTGTTTGTGCACTTGCCCCGTTGAATTTCCACATTGGGTCTCTTGCAATTGTTTGGTGCAATTGATGTTTTTGATAAGAAGTTTTATTGTTCCCTTTCCAATTGTCCTTTTCTTCCTTGTCCTAAATATATTTCAATATTATTAGATTATCAACTCGAATTTTTAAAAAAAAAAATACATTGGAAGACAACAGGATCACTATCAAACATATTTGAAAAGAAACAGACCAACGTGCAGACTTTTTGGCAAATAAAGAACACAGATACAAAGGAAATGAAGTTTCTTCTCCTGACAATTCTAGTTGTGTGGCATATGAAAGATTTTAAAATTTTCGTTGAGTCAAATTTTTATTGTACCATAATAAAATGGTCACACACATTTTTTTTTTTACCATATTACACTTTCTTCGTTCGTGGAAAATGGGCCTACATGGTAAGCCTAATAATTATAGTTTGCCTAATTACTATTTGTAGTTATTATTTAATTGATACTAGCTTATATTACTTGTATTCAAACGCGTAACGAATACAACACATGTCATCTTTATTCGTTCGTGTAACGAATACAACGTGTATCAACTATATACGTTCGCACAATTGTATTTATTCATACAACGAATGCAACATGTATAAACTGTATTCGTCCGCATAATCACATTCGTTCGTGCAACGAATACAATTGAATCAACTACAACCAAGGTGAAATACAACAGTGTATACAAATGATTCAACATGTATCGACTGTATACATGGTATATACAAAGGATACAACATGTATTAGTTGTATTTGTTCGTGCAGCGAATACAATTAAGGCGAAATACCAAATACATCAAAATAAAATATTCTTGTTTAGAGTTGAACTTAGACCTCGCTAACTATGTGTGCGCTCTAACCAACTAAGCTACGAGAACTTTTGTTGCTCTCTTGTTTCGGTTTAAAATAATTAGTCTTATATTTCATGAATTTGCTAGAAAATTTAAATATATTTATGAATGGTAAATTTACTGAAATCATAGCTACAAATGGTAAATAAAATATAAATGTTTGATGTGGTAATTTTCCCAATTAAAAAAATATCATATTTAGATCTCTTATATGTAAAAGATAGATCTCTTATGTGTAAAGATACACCATTCACATATTAAAAAAGAGATAAATTCATAACACCAAAAATAAATTTGTAAAGATCCACAAACCATTTATTCTTGGTTCGGTCCTAAAAAAAGAACCTAACAAAAAATAAACATATATTGGTCTAAGATCACTATTTGCTTTCAACTATATTAGGCCCATTAGGTTCAAAAGAGGCCCACTCCTAACTCTGTAAACACTTGATCAGCAGTTCAATGGAAAAACCATATATGCAAACATGTGAGATGGGCTAAATTCTAGATTTGCTTTAACAATTGGGCCGAGTTGTCCATGTCCAATTACGAATTAAAGTAAGAAAATGCATGGGCTAGTCAGTTTTCGCACTAGTCATTCGAAAATAGCCAGCATTTGCAAAGTCTTTGAAAAATAGCCATTATTTGCTGCAACACGGAAAGTTCCAGCATAATATACTAGAGATCGATGCACCTGTGTATGAACTTCTAGCATATTATGCTGGAACTCCAACACACGAAATGTTCCAGCATAATATACTAGAGATTAGAGCACCTATGTATGAACTTCCAGCATATTATGTCGGGCCGGTATATTATACTAGAACTCTAGTATATTGTGCTGGAAGTCCAGGAATTGGATGTAACGACCCGACTGGTTGTTTTGAGTATCTGCACTTCGCTCGGTGATTTATAAATAAACTCTGTGTTTCGAAGCCTTTAGAGCCTCATTGTAGCCTTCCTTGATTTGTGAGCGCAGTCCGGGTACTGACCGGGAGGCTTATATGCTAAAAAACTTATATAAATAAGAATCTTCGCCTAAAAATTTAATTTTAGTTTATTTCGATCAACGTTTTGAATAAATAGACCCGGACCTATATTTCGCTGGCCCCGGTGAGTCCGTATTAAAATATAAAATCTGGGCGTGTGTCCGGAATCGAATTCTGAGGTCCCTAGCTTGAGTTGTGAATTTTTATTGAAAATTAAAGCTCTGGAAAATCTAATATCTTTATGAGTTGATTGAATGTTTGGCATTCTTGATACCTGGTCCGTATTTTTGTTTCGCAGCCCGGTATAGATCTAATATAATATTTTTGACTTATCTGTAAAATTTGGTGGGAAACGGAGTCGGTTTGACGTGATTCGGACCTCCGGTGATAAAATAGAGATTTCAAAGCTTTCTTGAAAATTCCATTTCATTTGGTATCCAATTCGTAGTTCTATGTGTTATTTTGGTAATTTGATCGCGCGAGCTAGTTCGTATGATATTTTTAGACTCGTGTGCACTTTTGGTTTGGAGTCTCGATAGGCTTGAGTGCATTTTTGGATCATTGGTTGAGAGACTAATAAAATTAAGAAATTTGGGAGTTTGACCATGGTCAAATTCGGGTAGATGACCTCTTTTCAGTGTTTTAAGTACGCGAGAAGGTCCGTAGCGTGTTTTATGATTGAAATTCATATCTGGTTTGTGTCCAGGAGGTTCCGGATGAGTTACAGGATGGTTTTGGATCATTTTGGAGAAGTTTGGGGTTTGGTGGTTTCTGGTGCGATATTGTTCATTCGCAATTGTGAACCTTTTATGGCAATTACGAGAACACTGTTCGTTCGCAATTATGAACACTTTATGACAATTGCGAAAATACTATTCATCCGTAATTGCCAACCTTTTGTGGCAATTGCGAAAACACTATTCATTCATAGGAGATTTTCATACCAAAACATTAGGTACGTATCTTCAATCATTTTCTAACCATATTTTATGATTTTATACAAGATTTAACATCAAATCATGAGAAATCCATGAAAATTTTTGGGGATTTTGTCAAATTTTTGAAAAATAAATATTTAGTATTTGAGTGTCTAGTAGGACTCGAATTTTAAAATATAACACATATTTGGACTCATGAGGCTATGGGTGGTCAAGACCTACCCTTGGACCCGGATTTTGACCGAGCGGGCCTAGGGTTTACTTTTATTAACTTTTTAGAAATTAAATAAAATTTGTAGCTTTATTAACTAAAGTTGTTTTCTCTTGCATTGTGTGATATATTCAAGTCGTCATTGACTAGATTGAGCGAGCGGGGGCAAATTTATAGAGAAAAAGGCTAAGTTGAGCGTTGAGTTAACCGAATCGAGGTAAGTATCTTACCTAACTTTGTTGGAGGAATTTTGTCCTATTTCTCATTGTTTGATATATACGGGGGTGATACATATATGAGATGACGAGCGTATATGTATGTGCTCGGGTTAATCATGCTCGAGGATGGATTGTGCTTTAATTGTGTCTTGCATAATTACGTAACTCCCTTGCATCATGCTTCACTTGATTTTCCGATTTTAAGAACGTAGTATAAAATATTAGTAGTCAAGACTTAGCCTAATATAACTTGATCGAATTTGATAGAATTTTGAGAATACATTGATGGGTCTAGTTTGGTCATCTATATGCGTAATCATTACTACATTGCTACGATTGATATTTTGAGATGCTGGATTCTATACTTGTGTTGCTAATAAATTGTGATATTCGTGGAAGTACTTGAGTTATACTTCCCTCGAATTCTTATTGAATCATTGTTGGCTTAAAAATTTCGTGATTTAGAATTTGTTGGAATATTCGTCTAAACACTCTTCCCAATGTTATTTATACTTCCTGCCTTGTCACTTTATTGATATCATATGCTTGGTAAGGAAGAGTGTAAAGCACGAAGGGTGATGCCGTACCATTTCATATTCATTATTATGTGAGGAAGAGTGTAAAGCATGAAGGGTGATGCCGTACCATTTCATATTCATTATTATGTGAAGAAGAGTGTAAAGCACGAAGGGTGATGTCGTGCAATTTTATATTCAATATTATGTTAGGAAGAGTGTAAATCACGAAGGGTGACGCCATACCATTTCATATTCATTATTATATGAGGAAGAGTGTAAAGCACGAACGATGATGTCGAGTCATTTCATATATATTATAATGTGTGGAAGAGTGTAAAGCATGAAGGCTTATACTGTGCCATTTCATATACATTATCATGTGAGGAAGAGTGTAAAGCAGAAATGGTGATGCCATGCCATTCATTTATACTGCTATGCTTTTAATATTGTGAGGTCATGGCACGAAGTGTGTTTCTGTGAAGGTGAGAATGAGGGACATGCATTATGATGCGAGATCTGTTTTTCGTGTATACACTTCCACCCTTACCTTGAGTTGTTATTGTCGCAATTAAATATTTTGAGTGATATGTTATTATTGCCCCTTACTTGACCTCTATCTCAATTGTTGTTATGTTTTCCATGTCTTTTACTTGCTTAACTTGCATATGCCATGCTTATTTCTTGCTTTGAAATTATTCTCAGGTCATACTTATTTTGTCGCACTCTAGTTTAATCATTTCATCATGATAGTCATTCATGCCCTTACTTGTTAACTTGTAAAGATTATGTGTTTCCTTCTTATTTGTCATATTTGTATTTGTCCTCCAATATACTAGTTAATTGACATTGATACCCCCTTGCTTTTTCAATTATTGTTATTACTCATGTGCTTTTCGTTTAGTCCATTACCGTTGTCCACACGTATATCCTAGTTCATTGTTGTTACTTGCGTATTTACTACTTCGTAACTCCTATTATTGTGTTTTTGTCATATGGTTGGTTCTGTTATACGTTCATTTGGAAAGATGAGTTGAACGCACGAAGGGTGTTGTCGTATTAATTGAATTGTATAAATTTATTTATACATGGTGAGGATGAGATAAAAGCACGAAGGGTGTTACGTGCCATGTGATTTGATATTTTAGATATACTTCTCATACTAGGAAAGATCTTAAATCTTCTACTGTGGTTCTTTTTAGTAATTGTTGACTGTCTTGCCGAGTTGTATATGATACCTTTATCTCTTATGCTTTGAACTGCTTTACTGTTAATCTAACGTACAAGTTATAAAAATAAGCATCTTTTCACTAAAATCCCCGTCACTACTTCGACGATGTTAGAGAAAATACTTACTAGTATATGGTGTCGGTTATACTGATACTGTACTTCTGTACATTACGTACAAATTTTGGATCGGAGCTGCCGGTGACGTCGGGTGCTGATTCAGAAGATGTTGGTGCATTTAGATATAGCTTCTACTTGTCCTTAGTGGCTTAGGTTATTGCTAATCTGTTTATGTAACCTTCAAACAGAACGTGTATTTATTTGTATCAGTTTTGAAATTATAAATATTAAAAGCTCGTGATTCGTACTACCAGGTTTTTGGTAAATTTGTAAATGTTTAGTTATCTATTTTCTATTCTGTTATAATCTCAGTT
The DNA here is from genome assembly GCA_026770625.1 of Nicotiana glauca. Taxonomy (NCBI): domain Eukaryota; kingdom Viridiplantae; phylum Streptophyta; class Magnoliopsida; order Solanales; family Solanaceae; genus Nicotiana; species Nicotiana glauca. The sequence continues at coordinate 26,977 of MU723559.1, forward strand.
GAGTTGTATTTTCTTTAAGTTGGCTTTCCTGGCAGATTGAGTTAGGTACCATCACTATTTGTGATATTTGGGTCATTACAAGGTGGTATCAGAGCACTGGGTTCGTAGGTTCTACGAATCATGAGCAAGTGTCTAGTCGAGTCATGCAAATCGGTATGATGACGTCCATACCTATCTTCAGGAGGCTACATGGCATTTAGGAAAATTTTCCTTTTTTCTTTTCTTATCGTGCGAGTTTTCTTCAGCTTGAAATCTATGACTTTGACTCTTCCCGATCGCTAATATGTGATGTTGTGCCCTCAGTATTCGCTATGTGCCGTCGATTGATGATGTTGTAGATGGATTACGATGGGCTATGGATGATTGATTATCATAGAAATGTGTTGTCTAGCCTCAGAAGCAGAAGCAATGTTAAATCTTCTAGTCGTTCATTTGTGGTATGAGGCGGGTTCATATGTCTGGTTGGAAAGCATAGATATGAGAAGATTGGCTGGTGTCCAGGCTATTGTGATTAAGGTGAGTTCATGACAAGGTGTCTATTTGAGTATAACCAGTGGGCTATCTCTTGCATGTTGAGTTTGGGTCGTGTGTCTCGTATGAGGTTTCCATTTGGGGTAGTGCATATGTCATCATTTTACAGCATTTGGGGAAGTTATTTGTCTATTGCAACGATGGGTAAGCGTTTGGCAGAATTTTCAAGGTGTTATATGATCAGATTTCATGAAATTTTAAAGTATTCAGCTAAATAGTCGTACGGATCGGGGCATGCTGTGAAGATATAGTAATTTGGGGTGTCGATGAGGTGATCTATGGCTTTTATCTAAGTGGTGGAGTCTGTTAATGACGATTGAATTATACGGTCATAGGCCGTATTAGTTTATGGGCTTAAGGATTGCTTGGTTATTTCTTCGAATGGTCATATGCTGGTGAAGCATGGGTTTCTTGATGCGTATTAGTTGTGCATTGAAGATCAGAGTAATATGAGTAGTTATCTAGGAGGTTCTAGCGAGCTCCACGTCTTATATAGCCTTTAAGGACTTTTGAATTTGTGTACGGGCAGGCTTGAAAATAGAAGCGAGTGGTAATCGGATCGGCGGTATTTCCTTGTCAAGAAGGGTCTACATGTCAATGTTGGAGTGATGCGAGAAATGGCTTCGGGTTCCCGGGAAGTTCCCCTAGGGCTGGCGTATCGAATTGAGTTACTTTCGGGTTGGTAGTCTGCATAACTCAGTTGAGTTAGAGGCGATTGGTTTTTATTCCTCGATTATGTTTTAATGAGTTCCAAAGAATTTATCATGGTTATGACCACGATCAGAGTTGATGTTTTTTTTACAGGTATAAAGGCTATATTGCGTGTGGTGGTGTTTTCATGGATTTGGAAAAATAAAATATTCTCGGTTGATGAGGTGTTCAATTTGCTTATGGTTCAGAGTTGGCTATGAGATTTTTGTAGTGTTGCGAGTAGTATGTTAGAGGCGATGCGCAATGTGGGGTTGAAATTAGCAGGTATAAGGTTGCAGATAGTTTCGGAGGGAAGGATATGAGTTCTTGATGGCACAGACTATTTTAGGTGTTTAATATTTTGCTGGCACTATGTGTTCCTATCGGAGTAGGGTTCGCATGTTGGAAGGTACCATGTGTTTTGACTTGAGGGTGTTTTTCTGTGAGATGATGGAGTATCAGTTACGTGTCAGCCGTTAAGTAGTGGTGTTGATATTGGGTATGAAAAATTTTGGTATTCGTGAGGCTAAAAGATTGAATGTTCTTATTGATAGACTATTCCTGAATTGCGAGTTAAGAAGAAATGTAAAGGATTGGATGATTGACGGTATGTTATGGAAAGGTTGATATAGACTTATGGAAGGTTTATTACATGTTTGAGGAAGATCAAAATTTGGTATGGGGATTATTTTGAGCCTAATGAGAATGTGTATTATGTAGGGGTGTGCATTCGATTTATCGATTCGATTTTGACTCTTATCGATAATTACTTATCAATTATCGATTTGTACATATGCTTATCGTTATCGTTTCAATAAGGTTTCAATTTTTTCGATTTCGATTTATCGATTTTTGGGGCTTATCGATTCAGTTATCGATTACACCAATAAGAAAATTTGCGGGATTCCACGGTAAGTATATCACTATAAACACGCCTAACTAATATAGAGCAAAAGAAGCTAAAATAAGACGAACGCCGTTTATAACATAAAAATTGTGTCAACAAGCACATGCAACGAAACTAAAGTAAGGGATCAAATGTATGCCATCAACACTCCAGCGGTATAAAAAAATACATCATCACGGCTAATTCTATTTTCCATTAATTTGAACTTCATTCCCTTGAGTTTTAAATATGACCATTCTTTAAATGTGGTAGATAAAATAATTGGGTTAGGTACTTAAGGTAAAGAAAAGGGTATTATAGAATAAGGGTAAAAAAAATAATAAATTAAAAAAAATTGTTTTTTTTTGGTATTTCTTATCGGTTTATCGATAAACCGATAACCGAAGAGGATAAAATCGAAATCGAAATTGATAACTCGATAAGGAAATTTTTGAAATAGAGATCGAAATCGATAAATCGATAAACCGATAACAAATAATCGATTCGATTTATCGATAAACCGATAACAAATAATCGATTCGATTTATCGATAAACCGATTCGAATGCACACCCCTAGTATTATGTATCGGATCGGACCTGTTTGTTTTGCGCAGTTGTTGCCATTTGTATATCATCAGGTGGAATTAATGTCATTCATGCCTTGGTTTATGTTATATGTTTCTCTCTTATACTATGGAGGGTGTCGCTCCCTCTTTTTCGTTCGCGGAGTTCGGGTTTTGACATTCATTGGGAACAAATCGTTTCCTTTTGGGAATTAGGTATTTGAAGAGTCGCCACCTAATGGATTATGGTGCATTAGGGCACCTAGAGCGATTGGCTCATGAACATGTTTGCATTATCAGAGATTAGGGTAAGGGATCAAAATAACCTCGAGGGGAAGGTGTTAGGCACCCCTCGCGGTCCACAACGGTGGGTCCTGGTCGAACTTAAACTATGTGAATTAGTCATTTTACAAATAAACAATTTCAGCACATATTTTCAAATAAAGGCATATTTTCACGGTCTAAACACGTGTATGATTTAGGTAATGGAAACAGGGGGGTTTAAACAATTTGCATATATATATATATATAAATATATATATATATACACACACACACACACACGTAAAGAAAAGTGAATTCATTTAAACAACAAAAGTTGGGAAAGAGGGGTCCTAGGTTGGTTAGCCTACAGGATCATACCCACACAATGCCCAGTAATCACTCCTTAATGAGGGGCTACACGTGACATTAGCGCGTAGTCATCATTTCCTTACTACCCAATTCCCCCCTGGTCATAATCTAAAGCGTTCTAGCAACCTTGAAAGACATCATATGCGTGCACTACTCGTCCTTTCCTTGTGGCCCTGGAGGTATTTAAGACCTCTATTTTATGTAGTTCTAGACCATCCAAAGGTATTTAAAGGAGAAAAATCCAGGCATCAACAAAAAATAATTAGGACTGCATTAAACAGGGAACAACTAAAGGCTCACATTTTACCTCCACAAACGAAATAAGTAAGTGCAAGTCTCAAACACTAGTTCTCAGATATTTAATAGGAACTCTAGAAAAAAATATCTAGCTGAGCATTGAATGTGCAGTATTGAATTAAGACCAAAGTGTCAAAGGCCTATCCAGTTTGCCTACTGATTTTTATTAACCTGTTGAATACAAGCAGTCACAAATAACAAGGCGTAGCTTTGCAATTTGTAGAATTTTAATCGCCCTACATTCTTGCCTAGGCGTATAATAGTGATGTCTTATGGGAATGGTATCTAATCAATGCAGTAAAATAGTAAACGGTTTTAAACGGGCAATTTGGACCTTATATGCATGCTTTCTAGTGATATTAGTTAACACATCATTGAAGAGATTAGTAGGTCGGTTAATTAAACTGATTCAGAATCTATAAGCGTGAGTTAAGCTGATTTTAGATCTAACTAAACTGGTTTTAGATCCTATGGGCATGACTTATAATTAAACATAAATTGAAGCAAGCAGAATTTGTTTGACCAAAGCGAAATCTCTATAGCCATGATTTCTATTAAAGCTGATTTTAACTCTTAAAAGCATGGGATCTAATTATTAAAAGCTGATTTTAGATCCTATAGGCATGATTTCTATTAAAACTGGTTTAACTCCTATAGGCATGATTTCTAATGAGATCAATTTGAATGCATGTTGTAATGGAACTGAACCTCGGTTACTTTACCCTTATAGGCATGATATCTAATTATATGAAATGAAGCATGTAGAATTCATTTCAACCAAGAAATACTATAGGCAGATTGTCTAACACAACACATATAAAATAAAATAAACCCTATAGTCATGTTATCTACCCAACTTTTACCCACAACATAGAACTACCCTCCCTTTTTACTAGTCACCCCAATATTTGTTTATAATTAATTAACAGACCAAGAACTGAATAAATTACATAATTATAAATATACATTAATCTATAGGGAGCCTGAAGTAGGCCCAAAGTAGTTTCCCAAGCCTTCAGTAGTCTCAACTACTCAAAGTTCCATAGCCAATTTCATGTCTAGGTGTGTCAGAGTTCCCTAAGGACCTCAAGGATCCCGGGCAGTGCTCACACCCAGGCCTTTCCCAAATAAGAACTAATTTATGGGCAGTGTGGAAGTGCCAACCCTAATATACCAGAGTTCAGAGAAACCTCAAGGGTCTCAAAGCAGTACAAATACCATAGGGGCAGGACATAGTAATCTAAGAGTATTGTGTGAGTGCACAATGATTTGAAAGAGTTTGGTAAACAGTATAAAGAAAGGTCTTAGGAATGAAAAGATTTTTCTGAAAACCTGTATTGATTTGAATAAAATCGTAGTTGGAAAAGCATGACAAACAACATCTTGAAATCAGAATATCAGTCCCAGAACAGCTACAAAAAATATTTTGGCAAACATACTTCACACAAGGAGAAGGGGATAGGGGAAACATAGAATGCACCTTAGTGATAGCAAACAAATACACAAATTACTTAAGAAGTTGTAGAATAGACAAGTTAGTTACAAAGATATGTTAAGAACACATAGGTCTTAGACATGACCAATACACACAACTAGAATACCTTTGAAAGGGCTAGATGTCTTAATAGGATTTCAGTAGTGAAATAGAGTAGGTAAGACTTAGATGAACAAACTAGACAAACACTTCATGAAGCATTCACAATTTTAGAAATACTAATCACATATAGAACAAACAGAATTTGGACATGCTGAGTGAGACAGCAAACAAACAATGCAGCTTGGACATACTAGTGAACAAATAGGATTCATACAATTATCCAATTCAGGATTGGGCATGCTAAACAGTATACCAGTTATAGCTTTTACTAGAACAAATTTAAACATGCTGAATGATACAGTAATTAGGCAGTGTAATCAAGGCATGGTGATTACATATTGAGCACATGACAGTAGAATAGTAAATAGAACTGGAAATCATAACTAATGAACTACAGCAACAAGGAAAACACACATTTTTGGAATGGGAATTGAATTAGGACATACCAGTTAAGGAGAGAATATAAAGTATAGAGCACAGATGGTGCAAATAGCCAGCATTGGCTTACAACCGACTAGATTAGTAAGAATTGCAAGTAACAAAAGAGAATAGAGAGCTTTGATAGAGTGAAAGTATATATGAACTAGTGTTCTTGCAAGAAGTTAAAATAAGAGAGTTTATATAGTAGCTTTAGAGTAGAGTAAATAAGGTAAAGCAATCAGCAATCAGTAATTAAGGAATTTCAAAATCAATCACATAAAGATTCAGCATAGTTTTCTTCTTTAATTAAGGGTAATCGACCAACTGTAATAACAAGAACTAATTAAGGCAACATGTTCAATTAGGCCGTGTAAATAAGTAAGAATAAGAGATCTTATTAAGGAAAGGAGTTCAAATTAAAACAAAGAACTTTAGAATAGAGAGTCAAGGGTTTAATTAAAAAAAAGGAATCATGCAAAGAGTCAGCAAGTATCGCAGACAATTTCAAATAAGGCAAGAAAGGAATAGTCGAGAAACAAATTGATAAATCAAGAATTCAAATCAACACTGGTTTAAGGGTGAAAATATAGGTTTACCATGAATAGGCAAAAAATGAATACAGACACATAGAATCAGTAAAAAAACGAACCAAGAACATTAATAGAGGCACATTAGGATAAAAAATTACAAGACATCTATTTAGGCTAAAGAAAAATCACAGGAACCAAAGCATAGGACAAAGTCAGCACACAAGTAACCTAGACAAACTCAGAATCCAAATAATAATGTCAAAAAATTAAGGGTTTTAGCATAAACAAGCTAGGGTTAGAGTAAACCTTACAAAATCGGTTAAAACATATAAGAAATAGAAGATTAAACACTCAAAATTATCAAATATTTTGGAAAAAGAAATTTTCGGAAACCCTAGTTTAGAAAAAATGAAAACCATTCGAAAATCAGAAGGTTCTTGTAAAATTCATACGAAATAGGTTTGGGTTATCTCAGATCTTGCACATATATGAGAAGTCTAAAGGAAAAAAATTAGGGTTTCGAGAAGAACAACACAGAGGTGAAGAAGCAAGTTTAGAAATCCATAGATCTAAGAAGATCTTACTCAAATCGAACCGGAACAACCTAAAATCGGCGAGGAAAGACCAAAGGTATAAGCAGACTAACCTTGGTCTCTTAAGGACCTTGGAGATGGTGACACCATCCTAGGAGAGGCTATTAGAGACTTGGGGGTGGTGAGAAACCATCATGAATGGCCATAGATGAGTGACAACGAGGGTGGATTAGGGTTAGGTTTTGAGAGCATCTTGAGAGAAGAGGGGATCAACTATTGGCGTGAGGAGAGGGAAATGAGAGGTTTTGGGTGGAGGGGGGTCATTAGGTTTAATTTTGGAAATGAGGAACCTGGACTGTTGATCAAAATGATCAACAGTCAGGATTTGGCAAGATGTGAGTCGGGTGAATGCTGGGTTTAGGCTGGGTAGCTTTTAGGCCCAATTGGGATTTTTTTTGGGGGGGGGGGGGAAAATTGGGCTAATTTTAATAGGCTAAAAACGTGTAA
>MU723561.1:0-32151 GCA_026770625.1 Nicotiana glauca
GGAGGGAGGAGGTAAGGGCGGCTGATGGGGCGATATAGAATGGGAGATGGAAGAATGAATTTAGGGTTATGAATTATTTTATTAAATATGTAACATTGAAGAAGGGCCGTTAGATTAAATGTGATGAACGACTGAGATTAAGACGCCCTAAACGGCGTCGTTTCGTATTCATATGGCTGGACCGGATAGCCAATTTTTGGGCCTGGGCGGATGCAAATCATTTGGGCTTGGGGTAATGTTTTGCCCAAGCTATTTTCCTTTGTCTATTTTTAATTCTTGTATGTTTCCCCTTCCTTTTCATTCTTATATTTTTTACATATTTTTATTTTTTTGTATTTTAGTTTTTCTTTTGTATTTTCTGTATTTTTTTCTATTTTGTATTTATTTTGATTTTATTAAAATTGTTAAACTAATTAACTTTATTTATGGCAATTTTTAATTAAAGAATCAGAATGTTATTTTGATTTTTTCTTTAATTTGTTAAAATGAATTAGTACTTACTACATGTGAAATTAATTTCTAAATGCAAATGCATATTTTGGTATTTTATTTAATTTAGCATGCAAACAATTAACACAAAATTCACACAAATTGTGAAATAAGAGAAAATTGTTTTGTTTAAATTTTATGGGAATAACTCATATATAGGGTAAAAATCACGTGCTCACAACTCCTATGAACCTAGAGCTCTGATACCAACTTTTCACGACCCTAGTTCACCAATTGTGAACACGTCATGACGGCACCTAGTCTTCGCGACCAGGTAAGCCTAACACATTGCGGAAGTAATAACATTTGCGAAATTTATAATCGAAACTAAATAACAGGAATAATGTATACGATTGCCACCTGGCACATACACTTTAACACTTTAAAAGTTATGAAACTATCCCCAAGACCCGGAAACCCATAGGCAACACAAACTAAGAATGAAAAACATAATGCTGCTCTAATCATCCAGAAATGTCTATAACAAGGAATAATGGAATATCATCGAGCTAACTACAAGGTAGAGTGAGAGGGAGACTCTTCGGTCTGCGGACGCGGCAGATATACCTCAAGTCTCCGAAAATACTCCTGCAGCTATTGGAAGTGCGCCTGTGTAGAGGTACCTGGATCTGCATATGAAAAACAGGCACAGAAGAGGCGTGAGTGCACCACAGCTGTACTCAGTAAGTGCCAAGCCTAACCTCGGTTGGGTAGTGACGAGGAAGGTCAGGGCCCTACTGAGGCAAAACATAATAAATGATAATATAATGGAAACAGTTTAAATAAAGTCTACCACGAGAATCTAAACCAGACAAATAAGGGGGAACAGTAATAGAAAGCAAAGGTAACAATACAAGGAATACTGCTCTCATCGGGGAATAGTAGCCGGGGATCTCTTGGTATCCTGAGGATCTCTTAGTATCCTCATCATATACACTGGGGATCACTTGGTATCCCGAGGATCTCTTGGTATCCTCAATAAGTATGCCGGGGATTCATGGTATCCCGAGGATCTCTTGGTATCCTCAATAAGTATGTCGGGGATCTCTTGGTATCCTCAATAAGTATGTCGGGGATCTCTTGGTATCTCGAGTATCTCTTGGTATCCTCAATAAATATGTCGGGAATCTCTTGGTATCCCGAGAATCTCTTGGTATCCTCAATAAGTATGTCGGGGATCTCTTGGTATCCCGGGGATCTCTTGGTATTCTCAATAAGTATGCCGGGGATCTCTTGGCATCCCGCACCCTAAATCCATAATATATCAAATGCAGGGGGATCTCCCGGAAAGCCGTCCCGTAGTCCCAATTTAAACACACAACGACAACAACTCATAATCCCAGAATAATTACTAAAACCAGTACAAGTAGAAGAAATTCCTAGCCTAGCATGCGTTACAGAGTACGGTTAGTGCAGTTAAACAATTAAGCAGATAAGTCAGCAAATCACTTAAACAATTAAGTCAGCTAAGCTTTTAAGCAAATAGTTCAGCACAAGCTTAAACTCGCAGTCTAAAATGAACTAGTAAATAGGAAATCTCAATTTAAATACTTCAAGTAGAAATGAGTTTGCAATAATTAGCTCAAGTACGCGCTCATCACCTCACATACAAGGCACTCAAATATCAAGTAGCAAATCCTAAGGGAAAAGGTCCCCCACACAAAGTTAGACAAGCCACTTACCTCGAACCGGTGCAAAATCAACTAGGGAACGATGCCCTTGCCACGAGTATCCGACTCCAAATGGCCCAAATTTATTCAATTCAATTACGAATCATAAATAATATTGTAACAACTGATTCCACTATTGAAATTAAAGCTAGGGCGCGAAAATATGTAAAATAACCAAAATGCCCCTCAGGCTAACGTCTCGAAACTGAATAATTTTCACATTTTCAAAAACCTCGTACTCTCACGAGTCTAACCATATAAAAATCTCAAAAATCGGAGGTCAAATTCCCCCTCAAAATCCAATAGTTTAGTCAATGAACTTTCACCCAATTTCTTCCATTTTTGATCCTTAATTTGAATTTAAAAGGTAGATTTAACTACTAAATGATGGAATATAACAAGAAAGGATCATAGAAATGTTACCCAATAATTTCCTCTTCAAAATCCTCTCAGAATCGCCCTTGCCTGAGCTCAAAATTGATTTTCAAACTTATGAAATTAAACCCTCGATATTTCCTATTTCTGCCCAGACAATTCCGCTTATGCGGACAAGGGACCGCTTCTGCGGTCCCGCTTAAGCGGCAAAATAACTGCTTCTGCAGTTTCTCATTAAAGGGGGAATTTCCGCTTTTGCGAACACATGACCGCTCCAGCGGTTCCACTTCTGCGGAAAATATGACCGCTTTTGCGGTCTCTGAGGGGAAGACACAAATCGCTTCTGCGATTAGGAAACCGCTTCTGTGGCTCCGCTTTTGAGGATAGCTGACCGCTTCTGCGGTCACGGAGGAAAAGGGGCCAACTCGCTTCTGCGCTTCCCAAGCCGCAGAAGCGAAAACAATAGAAGCATGCTGCAAATTTTCCTTCTAACTTCCAAAACTAACCCGTTGAGCATCCGAAATTATCCTGGGACCCCCGGGACCCCAACCAAAAACACCAATACCACCTAATACCTTATTCGGACTTGTACCAATCCTCAAAACACCTCAAACAACTCCGGAAACCCGATTAAATCAAGGATTCAAGCCTAAGAANAAACACTCCGAATCCTAATACCGAACGTCCCGGCAAACCAAAATAGCAAAAATGAACTTAGGGAAAGCAGTTAATGGGGGATCGGGGCGTAAATTCCAAAAACGACCGGCCGGGTCGTTACAATATGCATATATTCACTCATTGTTGCCTCACAATCTAGTATTTTTAATCGTCATTTGAGTGTTAATTATATTACTTTGTGCTTAATATTATATTTTAACTTTGTAGGAATAATGCGGTGTAAAGATCAAGAGTTTTGGAACAAAATTGAATAAAACGTGGAAGAAAAGAAAATATAAAAGAAGAAGACAAGAGGGGACACCCTTTGGTCTTTGTCCCCCCAAATGCAAGACAAAAATACAAAGGAAATAGATGCAAAGCAAAGAATTATACAAGGCAGTCAAAAACGTACCTAAAGAATTGGAGGTGGAAAAGTCACTGTTTTCAGCGCCAGGACATGCGCCTAGCGCTCGCCTAGACGCTATGTTACGGTGGTTTTCCTATTTTATTCGGAACAAGGTTATTTCGGCCCTACACGGTCCCAACTCGTATATAAGGGGTTTTAAACCTAATTTGGAGGATATTTGACATACTTTGAAGAAGAATTCACCTGGGGTAACACACACCACGCTTGGAGGAGGCTTCTAACTAGTTTTTCTTCTCTTCTCTTTCTTTAATTTCATAGTTTATTAGTTCTAGAGTTTTGGGTGCTACATGAACGTTGTAGTTTGAAGATTAAATTATTCTTATTATTTTATCATATTAGTTTATTTATTCAATCTTGCGCTTAATTATTTGATTGCTTCATCACCAATTGAATACTATCTACGAATTTAGGATGGAACTCGGGAGAGGGAATTCTAGATTGCATATAAGATTGTTATTATACGGGAATTATAAATGCTTTCTTGTTAATTCTAATTCCATAGGAATATAGGCGTTAGGTTAGCTTGAATAGGCGAGTTGTACTTCGGGAGAAGGCTATGAGTAATATTAACCTCGTCAATCAATAAACTAGATAAATTAATTAGACAATTTAGGTAGAAAACTCAACGGGATTGTTAACTAACCCATAGCTCTAGAATATTCTCTCCTATTGAATTCGTGTCTAAGTTCACCAATTTGTTTCCTTTGTTTCTTAGTTTATTACTCTAGATTATCTTTAGTTAAATATTCATACTTTGGAATTCACTTGAATAGATTAATTGTTTGGTTTTAGTTGATAGTTAATCACAAGTTCCTCTGGGTATGATATCTGGACTTACAATCCTATATTGCTTGTCGACCACGTATACTTACGTGTGCATTTGGGAACAACAAATTTTTGGCACCGTTGCTGGGGATTTAGAAATTAACTATTTACTAGATCAGATTTTTACTTTTTATCTATTTAAGTTTTTAATTTTAGTCTAGTGTAGTTAGTATTATATTTTTATTTTTTTTACATGGCATCTTTGAATGAAAAGTGGTGGGATAGTAAGTATTCTTATTTTTGTGATCCTTGTCCATATTGTAAAGGACCTCACTTATAAAAATATTGTAAAAATATTCCCAATACCGAGTTGTGTGCACCATCTCTATCATGTACTATTTGTGATGGAAATTGAAATAATTGTCCTAAGTGTTGTTATCCTACTCCAATCCCTTCTTATGTTGATTTTAATAATTCTTGTGAGTTTGACAAAAGTAACGAATTGGATGATATAGAACACAATGTTCGCATTCTTGATATGCACGGGAAATTATTAGAGGAATATGAAGGTTTCCGTGAGAAGATTATGAATGAGATGCAACAATTTATAGAAGGAAGAGCTGAAGTGGGACAAGAGATCTATCAATTTGGAAGTTCTATTCACGACTTAGAGGCTCAATTGAGTGCAAAAGTTGATGCGTGTAACTCCCAACCATTTAGTGATGAATTGTGTGAAGATGAAAAAGATCTTCTAGGCCAAATTGAGGAGCTAAAACAAGAATACCAATTATTAGACCAAAATATTATTAATGATGCCAAGGTTGACGAAGAGTGAAAAATTGAGGATGTCAAAGATAATTCAATTTTGGAGTTGGAGCATATTGGACCTTATTCTAAACACTTTTCAATATTGTATTTGATTGGTGACATGAAAATTTATCCATTCGAGTATATGGAGGATTCAATAGATGAGGAATAAAGTGTTTATATTCTAAAATTTGCCATACTAAGGAGAAAAAATGACATTCCTCACTTAAAGGGCAAGAAGTTCAAGATGCAATACTTATTACTTGGTTTCTTTATTTTTACACCACCGCCCCAGGAATGTGATACAAAAGTTGATGCCAAATTGGGGGCACAATTTATATCCTCAAAGTGGAAGAAAAAGAGATGAAAGTGTTGGCGTCGTGCTGCGACATTAAATCAAGGGCTTGTTGGGAGGCAACCCAATTTTATTTATTTATTTTTTTTACTTTTGCTTATTTTTTTTAGTGTTTTTTTTGTACTGTTGTTTTTGTTTTGTATGATTATAAGCATAGGAGGCAAAGCCATTGGAAATGTGCAAAAGTAAGCAGGTTGTTGAAACTAAGTGTGAGGTACTCGCACAAGGAATCATACCTGGTATAAGTCTGAGTATCCCGTGAGCTGCTAATTCTTCGGCCTTTGGCCTACCAGGGAGTCTCTTTTACCCTATTATTATTTTCATTGTGCATTGAGGACATTGCATAATTTTAAGTGTGGGATGAGGAGATTGTCTGGGTGATTTTCTATGTTATCTTAGCTTAGTTGGAATACCCGTTCTTAGTGTATTAGTTTTTGTTAAAAAGATAAACAAAATGAAAAAAAATCGAAAAAAATAAAAAAATTGAGACTTTTCCCGGCGATGGATTTTGTGGATAGTTTTCGTGAGGGATTAAGGTCCAATAAAAAAATAAAAAAATAATAGAAAAAAAAAACTCAACAATATGTCTTTTATTTTTTTAGTTAGACAATAATCCCCTGTGATTTTTCTTTGTGCATCGGTTCTTTTTCAGGGGAAGTAATTTGAACCGGGTAATTTTATTTTATTTTAGGATTAGCTTTTTTTTAGGAGTAGAAAAAGAGGGAGAAGAAAAAACTTTGTGACTTGTTTGATACTAGCATATTTAGGCCGAGCTTAAGTGGTACTTTTCTCTGAGTGCTTAAGTAATGAATAAAATAGCAGACTTTCTGACCCCTAAGCTCAGGATTGTGACTCTGTATATAGCTTATTCTTATTTTGTTGTTCGCTATGACCCTGTCTGTCTTAGAGTAGAATTGATCCATCTTGATTGATACTTGTGCCATGTGTGGTGAGGATTTCTTGCATATATTTCATATTTTGCATCTTAGTCTAGAACTTGCCCTGCATGTTATTGAAGAAAAATACAAGTGTTGTTCCGGTTAGAAGATGATAATAGGTTTTCTTTGATATGTCTTATGAATTTTAGCCTTTTCAAATATTGTAACACTAGTTAGACCTTTGTGCCTGTAGCCTTTTGTTTGAAAACCGTATTTTCGCCTTGAACCTTTTGTTTGAATCCCTAATTTTTGCACCATGCTTCCTTGAGCATTGTTGCTTAGACTGTGATATTAATTGTGAAATATGAAGAAAGGGATGGTTACGTAAAAAAATGGTGACTAATGATGGCTGAAAGGCGATGAAAATGCCTTCTTGAAAAGAATGTGACATGAAAAAGAAAGAAAAAAAAGAGAATACAACAAATTGCTTTGAAAAAAAAAAGAAACGTTCTTGATATGAGGAAAATACTTGTGAAACAATAATGAAGAGAGGGCTGAAAAATAAAAGTGAAAAGTAGAAAATAATGGGTGATAAAGTCAAAAAGTGCAAAGTGCATAGGAAAGTATAAGTCACTATTATATAATTCTCCTACCCGTCACTTAGCCAATATTACAACCCGTTAAAGTCCTATTTGATTCTATTCAAGCATACTTAATTAGTAGAGATGTACATAATGGGCAAGCCTATGGTTCTTTGTGCATACATGTGAATTCTTTTGTGAGTGTGAGAGTTGTTCTTTGATACAAAGTCCTTAAATTATATTCATTCTTTGATTTGAGTGTATGGACTATTTATTCTTGTGAGGACACTTGTTTCATGATAGATAGGTGATGTTATTAACTTCTTTGATAGAGTAGATGAGCGAGCTTAAATTTGGTAAATTAGAGTCTGTCTCTGAGGTTAAGAAGTTAAAAGTTTGTTGTTTGTTTGTAACTTGTATATCTTGCATGATGATGGGAAAGTGTATATATGATGGTTTGAGTTGCTATAGGGCCTTATTGTTAGTATCTACCAAAGTCTTGGTGTTTCTAGGCTTGATTTGTTGTGAGTGGTTTTAATGCTTACTCGAGGACGAGCAAGAGTCTAAGTGTGAAGTGTTAATGTTCGGCCAAATATGCATATATTCACTCATTGTTATTGAAGAAAAATACAAGTGTTGTTCCGGTTAGAAGATGATAATAGGTTTTCTTTGATATGTCTTATGAATTTTAGCCTTTTCAAATATTGTAACACTAGTTAGACCTTTGTGCCTGTAGCCTTTTGTTTGGAAACCGTATTTTCGCCTTGAACCTTTTGTTTGAATCCCTAATTTTTGCACCATGCTTCCTTGAGCATTGTTGCTTAGACTGTGATATTAATTGTGAAATATGAAGAAAGGGATGGTTACGTAAAAAAATGGTGACTAATGATGGCTGAAAGGCGATGAAAATGCCTTCTTGAAAAGAATGTGACATGAAAAAGAAAGAAAAAAAAGAGAATACAACAAATTGCTTTGAAAAAAAAAAGAAACGTTCTTGATATGAGGAAAATACTTGTGAAACAATAATGAAGAGAGGGCTGAAAAATAAAAGTGAAAAGTAGAAAATAATGGGTGATAAAGTCAAAAAGTGCAAAGTGCATAGGAAAGTATAAGTCACTATTATATAATTCTCCTACCCGTCACTTAGCCAATATTACAACCCGTTAAAGTCCTATTTGATTCTATTCAAGCATACTTAATTAGTAGAGATGTACATAATGGGCAAGCCTATGGTTCTTTGTGCATACATGTGAATTCTTTTGTGAGTGTGAGAGTTGTTCTTTGATACAAAGTCCTTAAATTATATTCATTCTTTGATTTGAGTGTATGGACTATTTATTCTTGTGAGGACACTTGTTTCATGATAGATAGGTGATGTTATTAACTTCTTTGATAGAGTAGATGAGCGAGCTTAAATTTGGTAAATTAGAGTCTGTCTCTGAGGTTAAGAAGTTAAAAGTTTGTTGTTTGTTTGTAACTTGTATATCTTGCATGATGATGGGAAAGTGTATATATGATGGTTTGAGTTGCTATAGGGCCTTATTGTTAGTATCTACCAAAGTCTTGGTGTTTCTAGGCTTGATTTGTTGTGAGTGGTTTTAATGCTTACTCGAGGACGAGCAAGAGTCTAAGTGTGAAGTGTTAATGTTCGGCCAAATATGCATATATTCACTCATTGTTATTGAAGAAAAATACAAGTGTTGTTCCGGTTAGAAGATGATAATAGGTTTTCTTTGATATGTCTTATGAATTTTAGCCTTTTCAAATATTGTAACACTAGTTAGACCTTTGTGCCTGTAGCCTTTTGTTTGGAAACCGTATTTTCGCCTTGAACCTTTTGTTTGAATCCCTAATTTTTGCACCATGCTTCCTTGAGCATTGTTGCTTAGACTGTGATATTAATTGTGAAATATGAAGAAAGGGATGGTTACGTAAAAAAATGGTGACTAATGATGGCTGAAAGGCGATGAAAATGCCTTCTTGAAAAGAATGTGACATGAAAAAGAAAGAAAAAAAAGAGAATACAACAAATTGCTTTGAAAAAAAAAAGAAACGTTCTTGATATGAGGAAAATACTTGTGAAACAATAATGAAGAGAGGGCTGAAAAATAAAAGTGAAAAGTAGAAAATAATGGGTGATAAAGTCAAAAAGTGCAAAGTGCGTAGGAAAGTGTAAGTCACTATTATATAATTCTCCTACCCGTCACTTAGCCAATATTACAACCCGTTAAAGTCCTATTTGATTCTATTCAAGCATACTTAATTAGTAGAGATGTACATAATGGGCAAGCCTATGGTTCTTTGTGCATACATGTGAATTCTTTTGTGAGTGCGAGAGTTGTTCTTTGATACAAAGTCCTTAAATTATATTCATTCTTTGATTTGAGTGTATGGACTATTTATTCTTGTGAGGACACTTGTTTCATGATAGATAGGTGATGTTATTAACTTCTTTGATAGAGTAGATGAGCGAGCTTAAATTTGGTAAATTAGAGTCTGTCTCTGAGGTTAGGAAGTTAAAAGTTTGTTGTTTGTTTGTAACTTGTATATCTTGCATGATGATGGGAAAGTGTATATATGATGGTTTGAGTTGCTATAGGGCCTTATTGTTAGTATCTACCAAAGTCTTGGTGTTTCTAGGCTTGATTTGTTGTGAGTGATTTTAATGCTTACTCGAGCACGAGCAAGAGTCTAAGTGTGAAGTGTTGATGTTCGGCCAAATATGCATATATTCACTCATTGTTGCCTCACATTCTAGTATTTTTAATCGTCATTTGAGTGTTAATTATATTACTTTATCCTTAATATTATATTTTAACTGGGTAGGAATAATATAGTGTGAAGATCAAGAGATTTGGAATAAAATTGAATAAAACACATAAGAAGAAAAAAAGAAAAAAAATATAAAAGAAGAAGATAAGGGGGACACCCTTTGGTCTTTGTCCCCCCAAATGCAAGACAAAAATACAAAGGAAATACATGCAAAGCAAAGAATTATACAAGGCAAAAAAAAAAACGTACCTAAAGAATTGGAGGTAGAAAAGTCATTGTTTTCAGCACCAGGACCAGCGCCTAACGCTGGCCTAGACGTTGTATTGCGGTGGTTTTCCTATTTTATTCGGGACAAGGTTATTTTGGCCCTACACGGTCCTAACTCGTATATAAGGGGTTCTAAACCTAATTTGGTGGATATCTAACATACTTTGAAGGAGAATTCACGTGGGAGAACACACACCACGCTTGGAGGAGGCTTCTAACTAGTTTTTCTTCTCTTCTCTTTCTTTAATTTCATAGTTTATTAGTTCTAGAGTTTTGGGTGCTACATGAATGTTGTAGTTTGAAGCTTAAATTGTTATTATTATTTTATCATATTGGTTTATTTATTCAATCTTGCACTTAATTATTTGATTGCTTGATCACTAATTGAATACTATCTACGAATTTAGGATTGGACTCGAGAGAAGAAGTTCTAGATTGCATATAAGATTGGGTAGAGCAAGATCTTAACTCTGGGGGGGGGGGGGNTTATGTTAGCTTGAATAGGCGAGTTGTACTTCGGGAGAAGGCTACTAGCAATATTAACCCCGTCAGTCAATAAACTAGATAAATTAATTAGATAATTTAGGTAGAAAACTCATCGGGATTGTTAGCTAACCCATAGCTCTATAATATTCTCTCCCGTTGAATTCGTGTCTAAGTTCGCCAATTTGTTTCCTTTGTTTCTTAGTTTACTACTCTAGATTATCTTTAGTTAAATATTCATACTTTAGAATTTACTTGAATAGATTAATTATTTGGTTTAATTTAGTTGATAGTTAATCATAAGTCCCTATGGGTACAATATCTGGACTTACAATCCTATATTACTTGTCGACCACGTATACTTGCATGTGCATTTGGGAGCAACACAAATGTAACACAAATTTTTTAAAATAAATATAAATAAAATAGATGTTGGTTTGTTGGTTTGCCTCTCAACAAACGTTTTAGTTATAGTTGTGGCACGACTCTGCTTAGGCTAGGGGCTTTTGCTTCGTCCTCTTTCCATGGAGTTTCGTCTTTTTGCGTGCTCTAGGAGGATCTCATCTTTCCTATCTGACCCTTTTATCTTTTACCTTTACACATTCAACTCGCAATACCACTTCTTTTAACTTGATTTTCTTTTCATGTCAGTAGGCTTCACTATACCATAGAGATCATGCATATATCTTCATAATGCTTAGGAAAGTTAAGAGCCTTGTACATATTAAATTTTTCTTCATCATGCACTCTCATTTTTAGTTTACCCACCCTCACATCAATAAACTCCCCCTCCAGTGGCCAAGAATTGTCGCCCAAAAAAAATTGAACCTCCTCATCGGCCATGTAGCCGAGAATAATAAAATTATGTGGGAAAGATGAACTTCCCTACTCACACCAGTACATCTTCAATAACTCATTCAAGCACTACTAATGACCGATATGCTAGTTGTAGAGTTATAGTAGTAGGCCTAGGTGCTCCCAATTCGAGCTGCTTGAATACTGATAGTGGCATCAAATTAATGCTCGCTTCTATATCGCACAAGGATCTACCAACATCGTGTTTTCCAATCGCCAAGGGAGTGGTAAAACAACCTGGATCCTTCAAGTTAGGCAGGATATTACTCTAACTCTAGCATTACACTCCTCGGTAAGTACAACCTTTTCAAACTATGTTAAACTTCTTTTATTGGCCATAATGTCTCTCAGGTACTTGGCATATTTAGGAATTTCTTGCAACACTTCTATCAAGGTAGATTCACCTTCACCTGGCTCAAGGTATCCAAGAACGTTTTGTACTTGGACTCATCTTTCAACTTTTTCAACATTTGAGAAAAAGGCGGTGGTGGCCTTACCTCTATTTCCAACCTACGTTTATCATCTTTCTTTTCAACTTCTACCTCTAGTTGAGGTACTAATCTTTCAAAAACTTCTTTAAACACATACTTTTTAGGTTGCACCTTCTCCAATGCTTTCCCGCTTCTTAGATTAATTGCTTAAACTTGTTCAATGAGATTCATCTGAGTATCACTTGAGAGTGCCCCATTAGGTCTAGCATTCTGAGTGGGGGAGACTTGCCCAACTTGCCTTTTCGAATTATTGTATTCTGTCTGAAGTTGCTGATTATCAAGACAGATTTGTTGATTTTCAAGAAAGAGCTTCTTTAAAAACTCATTAGTATCTGCCTGTTGTGGTGGAGTTTGTGGTACATTGAAATTTCCTTGAGGTTTGTTACTATGTTGATTGCCGCCTTAAGAGAAGTTGGGATGGTTTCTCCTTATTACTATCAGCATAGTCACACAATCTGGCAAACTCCAGCTTCCAATACCCCATAAATTTTCTTAGAACAATCTGTTTGGATTTATAAGCTATTGTTCTGCCAATATACAATCCCAACCTCTCTCTAACTAGTTCTTGAATTTCCCAGATTCTCATACAAGGAGCAACAATAAGTTCTTTCTTGAATTTGTTGGCAATGTATTTTGAATTGCACATCTTACTGGTGTTCAGTGGTTAACATTTATGAACGGGATGGTACTTTTTGATCATTAAGTCACCATAATCTATATCAACTGAAGCATACAACTCCCAGATGCATTTTTTTTATTTACACTTCACCCTTACCCTAACCTTCTCATTTTGTTTAAGCTTTAACTGAACTTTATACTCTATTGCATAATCAGGCATTGCCTTCCTAAATTCTCCAACATTCTTAAATATCATGCCCAACTCAAAAATTGCCACTTTACAATCAATGTTATATCTAACCTTTGTGCTCTTTCTTCTACTTAGAAGGTAAATACCAGGCTGAAAATTCACCTCTACCTCTTCATCAATATCATCACTGGCAGCATTAGAACTGTCAATGAACTCCTCATCACCTCCTAATCTGCCAATATATTTTCCTTTTTTGTCAAATCCTATTTCTTCAAAACCTCCATCAATTCCAGCTTCTCCTACATGCATACTAGCAATTTCATGTTGTTTCTTTCTTCTGGTATCATTCTTTTTGGTTCTCTTCTCATTTCTGAAGGTCCTTGCCTCTTCATCAACTTCACTATCATTCTCATCAAAAAGTTCATCAAGATCTGACTCACTACTAGATACCTCTGAAGCAACCTCTTCTTCATGAGCTCCTTCTCGACTATTCAGATTCTCTACACTATCAACTTCCTCTTCTACATTGCCTGAAAAATCTTCCCTACTAGCAGCAGCCCCTCCCCACTATTAACAGTCTCAAACTCTTTAAGTGGAGGCTCTTCAACATGTTGCGGTCCATTTATACTGTCTGGACCATCTTCTATTGTTGCCTTATATGGATTATTAATTGCGTTGTTGCTTTCTTCAACAACATCCGACCAATATAGATATCCAATTGGGACCATACTATTAGGAATTATCTCAATAACATGTGAAATGTACAAATCTAAAATACCCTCATTACAATAACAAGCAATATTATATAGTTGTTCATCGTTTTCCACCAAGATAAATTCATTGAAATTAGGGTTAAAGGCATAAAAAAACCCAACAGTTGCATAACCCAACCCCCTTATGTAATATTGAAGTTCAAACAAGGAAAAATGGCCCTTGTCAATAGAAAACTAATTTATCTCTATATTAGTGACATATTTCGCACCTGAAGATTCAGTAAATATTCCACCATGGTGAAAGCGACAAGAATGTATTCATCCACTGACACAATTTTAAACCAAAGTGAACAAACAAAAGCAACATGAGAGCACAGTTAGCAAGATTCGAAGAAAAAAAAACGAAAAAACCTATTTTGTATCTACAATCTCCAAAAACACCATTACTAATACAAAAACCCTAACAAATAACTAAAATCTATAAAAGAGTAACTTGAGACAACACTCTTGCTAATGGAGGAATCAATTTTGGAAGCGGAAGAGGATAGACGGAGACGGGGGTGAGGTTAGTTTTTTTTTTTTTACTGAGGGTTGTAAAGATTAAAGGTAATTATATGGGTTGGCATTTTAATCCCGAACCCGATTTGTTTGACTTGGATTTTCCCGTTACACATGGATCTTACGTGGACAATAATTCCACATGAAAGAAACTTATTCGTCGGCTATTACACGTTAGCAACACTTATATACACGTGCTTGACTTATAAAAGCCCGTGTGTTTTTTATGTCTAAGTGACACAGTAATAACCTTGTTATATGGTTCAAATGGACCAAACTCAAGATTAAGTGTCATAATGAAAAGTGAGGACAAGTATAATGGCCCATCGTTGTATTATGCCTTAAATTTATAACAATGTGAAAAATGTCTATATTTTATCTTGATTAAGTTTATAACAGAATCATATCAATAACATATAGTCCGTTTGGCCAAACTACAAAAAAATATTTATTTTGAAAGTGCTTTTGAAAAAGTACTTTTGCAAAATAACAATTTGTGTTTGGCCCTCATTTGAGTAGTGCTTTTTGCAAGCTCGTTGTATTTGATCAATACTTTAAAAAAGCACTTTTAAGTAACAAATTATGAAAAAGGACAATAAATGTTCAATTTGCGATTAGAATTATTTAGAAAAGAAAAATAAATTTAAATATCTATTATAAAAATATCAATTAAAATATAAAACGTAAGTGAAAATATTAAATTAAAAATTACAATAAATATAAATATAGTCCTTTCAAAGCAATAACATTGAGTGTTTTGTATTGCTTATTATTTACATGATAATTTAAATACATCAAAATACATCATTCAATATAAATTTAAAATATACTATAAGGAATATGAGAAGGAGAACAAAAACATGATTGAAATAAAAAAGAGAAGAAATGTATAGTAGGAATAAAAAGAAAAATGAAAAAGAAAATAAAAATGTCAAATTAATGAGAGATACTTTGAAAAATATTAATTTATTATAAAATTATTTTTGTCTTAAATAAATTAATTTTTTGCTTGTGCTTGTGCTATCCGGAAGAAAATAGAATTTATAATTGCTGCTCATAAGTATTTTTTTTTTATTTTGGCCGAACATTTAAAAAAAATATTACGGAGTAATACTTTTGAGACTCTAACTTTACTAGTTTAATTATCAATAAAAAATCCCCCAATTCTTGGAAAATTCCCGCCCAACCCTCGGAAAGTAAAAAATCTTTCGTCTTAATTTTCTCCATTTCCTCCTCCTTTCTTCCCCGTTACTCCAATAGCTCAACTGCGCCGCCTGGATGAGCTTCTAATCCCTGTATGGCGGTAACCCGTTTGATATCAACCCGTACCTGCAGCCGAAATTTCTGCATAATCTTCATTAACCATAATTTTCTTCACTTTTCCGATTTGTCTCAATGGCCACCGATGCCTCCCCCAAATTTCATCAACCAGACCTTATATCCATCCCTCAGCCATCCGATTTCCATCCTGAGATTATAGTATCGCCGACACACGATGGGCTTCAGTTCTGGAAATTCATGATTGCGGGATCTGTAGCTGGTATGGTGGAACACATGGCCATGTTCCCAGTTGATACAATCAAGACCCAAATGCAAGCCATTGGTTCTTGCCCTATCAAGTCCATTAGCATCCGTCAGGCTTTTCGGTCCATTGTTCAAACTGAAGGCATTGTTGGGCTTTACCGTGGCATTGGAGCTATGGCTCTTGGTGCTGGTCCAGCTCATGCGGTTTATTTCTCTGTTTATGAGAATTGTAAGAAGAGATTTTCCTGTGGAAATCCGAATAATTCTGCAGCCCATGCCATTTCGGGAGTTTTCGCGACCGTTGCTAGTGATGCTGTGTTTACTCCAATGGATATGGTGAAGCAGAGGTTGCAGTTGAGCAGTAGTCCTTATAAGGGAGTGTTGGATTGTGTGAAGAGGGTATTGAATGAGGAAGGGTTTAAGGCATTTTATGCGTCGTATGGGACTACGGTTCTAATGAATGCTCCATATACAGCTGTGCACTTTGCTACGTATGAGGCTGTCAAGAAGGGTTTAATAGAGGTATCGCCCGAGAATGCTAGCGATGAACGATTAATAGTTCATGCTACTGCTGGGGCAGCAGCTGGTGCTTCTGCGGCATTGGTTACGACGCCTCTTGATGTTGTGAAGACACAATTGCAGTGTCAGGTATTTAACTCTGCTTTCTGGATATGCTCAATTTCCTTTGTTATATTTTTATAAGCTAGAAAAGAAAAAACTAAAACTACCTGTGTGCTCGTGAAAAGGTGGGATTTTTCCTATTTATGGGTAATCACAAATTTATAGCGAAGTTACTCCAAGCTAACTAGCCAGAAAACTGAAAAGTTTAGCATGCCTATGTGCTTATTGAACTTGTTGGCTGTTGCATGTCATTAAAATAATTATGTAGAATACACTTGGCAATTATGTCTTGTTTCGTTATTGATCAGTTAATGAATGTATCATTCTTGTAGTTAAGTGAATAATAAAGAATTTGTGTATCTTAATTGTCACGACCCCAAACCCACTATAGGCCGTTAAGGTGTCCAACGCTGTCGCTAGGCAAGTCAACGGTGAACTATCAAATTAATTAGTTGTTTTATTACTTTTGAAATCATAATTTTTTATTTGATGAAGAAACTAAATATAAAGATCATGGTGATATAACGCGTCCGCGCGCACACACACACATATATATACACACACACACATATATATGTAATGGTAATAATGTTAGGCAAAAACATAAACTTCTACTAGAAATTCCCAAAACTCGGTGTCACAAGTGCACGAGCAATCTAGTAGAATATACAAAATTCCTACACGCACTATCTGAAATAAAATAGACAAAAATAGTAAGTACAAGAAGGATTAGACTTCGGGTGCTGCAGATCGGAGCATGAAAAGCAGCTCACCACTAGGTCTCCGGACAATGCTGATGCACACTCGAACGGATACCAGATGTACCTACCTCAATACCTGCACATTTTCTGCAGAAGTGCAACATGAGTACGTAAATCAACGTGTACTAGTAAGTATCTAGTCTAATCTCGAAGAATTAGTGACGAGGGGGCGACATCGACACTTTCTATTGGTCAATAAATAAAGTACAAGAATTTTAAATAGGCATGAAATACAACAGTGACAATAGAGTAAGAAATATTAAATAACGTGATCCTTTAATCATGATATCAGTTTAAAATCCCCAAGTATCACATGCCATCTCAACAAATAAGAACCATCAAGTAATTATCAAATCTCAAGTCATGAAGGAAATATCATGTATATTTTGACTCTTAACGATATTACGCGCGAGTTACACCATGGTCGTATGGTCTGATCCAGAATAATCGTGTACATTGCCGAGGGTCGACCGGCGCGAACCATAGATGCATCTTAAATATACTGCCGAGGCATTCGGTCCAATCCACATGAATAGAGAAACTCTACAAACTCTACTCAACGACAACAACACAAGAATGGTACTCAAAGAAGGCATAAATTCCACCTCTATCAAGTATTTTGCCAAAACTCAAGATAATGGAGCTCGGTGTAACAAAATCCCAAATCCAATTTCAATTATAAATTCAAGTAATTAAACTAACAAATTGAGTTCAAATAGCATGATAAAGTCCTAAGTCTACCCGGACATGAACATGCTTTTAGCTACGGGCTCTCGTTACCTCGTGCGTACGTAACACCCACAATTAGTAGCACATAACAATGTAAGCACCTAGGAGGATAAATTCCCTCTTACAAGATTATGCAAGAGACTTACCTCGCTTCCAAATTCATTACTCGTCTCTTCAACCACACTAATTGTCTCAAATCGATGCAGAGCAATCAAAAACTAGCCAAAGGTTGGACAAACTAATCAATATATGCTCAAAAGTTCATAATTTACCCAACCCAAATAGGATAGTTCCTAAAAGTCACTCCGGACCCATGTGTTCGGATTCCGGAAATTTTCGTAGAATAATGTTACCCATGATCTCATGAACTCAAGTATATAATTTCTACTCAATTCCATAATTATTTTCGTGGTCTAATCTCATTTTTACTAAACCCTAGGATTTTCAACAAAATCCCATCATTTCTACAAATTTCTATGTTAAAAACTACCCGTAATCTATGTATTAAACTCACATTATGTAGAAATTACTTACCTTGTGATGTTAGGTGAAAATCCCTCCCCAAGGAGCTCTAAAATCGGCTAAGTGTTGAGAGAAATGGAGAAAATGAGCCTAAGTCCCGAGTTTTAAAATGCTTTTGCCTAGTGATCCATCTTCGCGATCGCGACATTGCTGTCTCGGCTGCGACCATGCCCTTGCGATCGCAAAGGCAAAACTGCCAAGGCCTTGAAAAACCTCTTCGCAAATGCGACAAGGTCCAAGCGAACGCGAAGGGCATCGACTTGCTGACCCCAGATCCAGGCCCTTCTACGCGAACGCGACCCAACGATCGTGAACGCGGAGACTAATGAACCAAAGATTCGCGACCCTGTTTTCGCGAACGCGGTTTACAGAAGTCCGCAGCCCCCATTTCTTCATCGCGAGCGCGAGGCTTTCTCCGCGTTCGCGAAGAAGAAAACCAGCAGCAAAATTTCTGCAATTTTTGACTTAATTCCAAGTGATCCAAAACACACCTGAGCCACCTAGGACCCCGTCCAAATGCACCAACAAGTCCATAAACATAATACGGACCTACTCGAAGTCTCGAAACACGTAAAACATCGAAACTAAGAATTGCACCCTAAAACCAAATTAATCAACTTATGATCTTCAAACTTCTTCAACTAGCTCCGAACTTGACGAATCATACTTAGACAACTTGGAGATGCCAAATTTTGCGCACAAGTCACAAATCACCATACGAACCCATTCCCAGGTTCGGTATCGCAAACGGACATCAATAACACCGAAGTCTATTTCAAACCAATTTAAGAAACTCTTAAAACCTTCAAGGCGCCAACTTTCAACAACAAGTGCCGAAAACGCTCCCGGTTTACCCGAAACTCGATCTGAACACACGTACAAGTCCAAAATATCATACGAACATATTGGAACAATCAATTTCCGGTTCCGAGATCGTTTACTCAAAATGGTGACTCAAGTCAAACTTGGTTACCTCAGGCCACTATTATGGAATTAAGTGTTCCGAATTCAACCCGTACCCTTCCAAAACCAAACCAATCATCCCCGTAAGTCATAAAACATTTAAAAGCACATACGAGAAGTGTTAAATAAGAGAACGAGGATCTAGAAAGCAAAACGATCGGTCGGGTCGTTACATTAATGATTATGCTGTAATATTTAGGAATCCCAAAAAGATAAGATACTTTTCTATCGCTCAAAACTCTTATGTGAGGAGCCCTCTTGTATGTTAGTAGTTACTCAATTCAAAAAGAATTTGTTCTTCATAGCTCTTTTTCATGATGTCAAGGCCTTTATGATCTAATAGAGACCTAACTAGCTTCCATGTACTAAAGGGCATGTTACACCTCCCACCAAGCCGAAGCCTTTTTTTTCTGTCTTTTTAATAGCTTTACTAGTCTTGCCAATTTGGTGGTTGTTTTAGTGGTATTGCATCTTTTGTTGTGTTTGTCTTTTGTGTTGTCCTTAGTCCACCCGATTTTGTAACTCCAGAGGCTTTTGTTTGAAAAGTACTTCAAGAGTTTTGTCTCATTAAAATAAACGCAACAGTGAAATCGTTGTCCTACCACTTTGGATTTTTCTCAAAATGGTATTGACTAAAGACATTTGTCCCAAACAATTGAACATTGTTGAAGCCTGGCACATGAGCTTTGTGGAACAGACTCGTCATTGCTGAGACTTCAGGCTACATGATCCACAAGCCGTGTCATTGGAGCTGAGACTTCTAACTCCATGTGGTCATGGGGATTGAGGTCTCAAGTCCAATGACACGCCTGTTCCACGAGCCTCAGGTGCCAGGTTTCAGCAGTGTACATTGGTTTTGGGCAAATGTCATTAGTAAGTGCTAGTTGGCAGAATCCAGAGCTGTCCAATGCTGATTCATGAATCCATATAACCTGATATGCCAAGTGATCAGTTTATCTTAACTAACTTACCAAGTTAACAGTCCATCGTTGATTTGTCAAGTCAACAAACAATTTTTGCCCAGTCAGCGCCATGTAATCGTCAAGTTATTGTCTAGTTAGCAGGTTTTTGCTATCAGAGTACTAGGATTCCTCTCTAGATATGCTTCAATATTGTCATCACTGTCTTTCTCTTCAACCTATTGTTCTTGTTTAATTTGCGCCGACTCTTCTTTCTTCTGTTGACACCTCCCACCAAGCCGAAGCTTTTTGTTTTCTTCGTCTTTTTAATAGCTTTGCTAGTCTTGCCAATTTGGTGGTTGTTTTAGTGGTATTGCATCTTTTGTTGTGTTTGTCTTTTGTGTTGTCCTTAGTCCACCCGATTTTGTAACTCCAGAGGCTTTTGTTTGAAAAGTACTTCAAGAGTTTTGTCTCATTAAAATAAACGCAACAGTGAAATCGTTGTCCTACCACTTTGGATTTTTCTCAAAATGGTATTGACTAAAGACATTTGTCCCAAACAATTGAACATTGTTGAAGCCTGGCACATGAGCTTTGTGGAACAGACTCGTCATTGCTGAGACTTCAGGCTACATGATCCACAAGCCGTGTCATTGGAGCTGAGACTTCTAACTCCATGTGGTCATGGGGATTGAGGTCTCAAGTCCAATGACACGCCTGTTCCACGAGCCTCAGGTGCCAGGTTTCAGCAGTGTACATTGGTTTTGGGCAAATGTCATTAGTAAGTGCTAGTTGGCAGAATCCAGAGCTGTCCAATGCTGATTCATGAATCCATATAACCTGATATGCCAAGTGATCAGTTTATCTTAACTAACTTACCAAGTTAACAGTCCATCGTTGATTTGTCAAGTCAACAAACAATTTTTGCCCAGTCAGCGCCATGTAATCGTCAAGTTATTGTCTAGTTAGCAGGTTTTTGCTATCAGAGTACTAGGATTCCTCTCTAGATATGCTTCAATATTGTCATCACTGTCTTTCTCTTCAACCTATTGTTCTTGTTTAATTTGCGCCGACTCTTCTTTCTTCTGTTGACACCTCCCACCAAGCCGAAGCTTTTTGTTTTCTTCGTCTTTTTAATAGCTTTGCTAGTCTTGCCAATTTGGTGGTTGTTTTAGTGGTATTGCATCTTTTGTTGTGTTTGTCTTTTGTGTTGTCCTTAGTCCACCTGAATTTGTAACTTCAAGAGGCTTTTGTTTGAAAAGCACTTCAAGAGTTTTGTCTCATTAAAGTGAACACAACAGCGAAATCGTTGTCCTGCAGCTTTGGATTTTGGTCAAAATGGTATTGAGTAAAGACATTTGTCCCAAACAATTGACCATTGTTGAAGCCTGGCACATGAGCCTTGTGGAACAGACTCGTCATTGCTGAGACTTCTGGCTACATGATCCACAAGCCGTGTGTCATTGGAGCTGAGACTTCTAACTCCTTGTGGTCATGGGGATTGAGGTCTCAAGTCCAATGACACGCCTGTTCCACGAGCCTCAGGTGCCAGGTTTCAGCATTGTACATTGGTTTTGGGCAAATGTCATTAGTAAGTGCTAGTTGGCAGAATCCAGAGCTGTCCAATGCTGATCCATGAATCCATATAACCTGATTTGCCAAGTGATCAGTTTATCTTAACTAACTTACCAAGTTAACAGTCCAACGTTGATTTGTCAAGTCAACAAACAATTTTTGCCCAGTCATCACCGTGTAATCGTCAAGTTATTGCCTAGTTATCAGGAATTTGCTATCAGAATACTAGGATTCCTCTCTAGATATGCTTCAATATTCTCATCACTGTCTTTCTCTTCAACCTATTGTTCTTGTTTAATTTGTGCTGATTCTTCTTCTACTATTCTTTCTTCTGTTGATTTGTTTTTTGCCTATAGTTTTTCCTCAATATGACTCATTCTTCTTCTATTTCGATGCTTCTGCTGCCAATTGTTCTTTTTCTCCTTCTCGTGTTTCTTCTCTATTTTATTTTGATTTTCCTGTGCTTGATTTATAGTCTGAATTGTGGTACAATTAAAAGGCTCGTTGCAGCTAAAACTAGCTGTCATTGTTGTGTATTTGATAATGAAATCAGAAGCGCTAATTACAATTCTGATGTTATGATTACTGTATTCCCTTACCTTAGTAATTTTTGTGTTTTTTCAAAAGTGTGTGTGTTTACTTCGAAGAAGCGTGCATGACGTGTTTGTCTTTGTCAGCAAACTAGTCAAGCTGACAGCTACGGGCTTTCAAGTTCAGTCATGTCTCATGAATTCATAATAGCGCCAAATATTCAACATAAATGTACCTGCTTTCATTTGCTATCTTCAGCTTGTGCTGGAAAAAGTGTAAACAATCTGCCAAAAGGATCTGACTGTAAGATTGACTGGATGGTCATTAGATCAATGGTTGCTTTTGCTTTCTGTAATTTTGGTCTGAGGAGAAACATAATATTGTCGTTTGAAATAAGAGAAAAAATGATACTTCTTTGGGCTGGTAAGTTGCAAATTTGTTTATCTTGGATGCTAATAGCATCTTGAATCTGGAACTAAAATTTGTATCTTATATCACAACTGTTACCAAAGAAAAAGCCTAGAAGTTTGGAAATTTTAACTATGAGTTGGGGTTTATGAGGGTAAGAATAAATTACCTATCAGTGATTGACGTAAAGAAGAGAAGTATCAAAAATTAGGCATTTTACTCATTTTGTTGAACAGTGCCAGCTATCTGAGGTTGGTTGGTTCATGAGCTAGTCAGGCTCGGTTCAATTTTGGTTTTTTGCTATGCTGAAGTTGAGATCCATGGTTGTAACAACCTCTTTGAAAGCATGTCTCATGCAACATTGATTTCCTAGTGTGCGTTTCCATTAAAGTCATTCTTCCTTTTGGCGCTTATTCAATTAAGTGCTACTTCTGTGCTGATTTACTTCATTTAGAATGTACTTTGTCACACTCATGATTGGTCAACGGGCCCTTTTCCACGGAGAATCGTCATATGAATGAGATGTTGGATGAATATTATGTACTGCCTAATATCCAGTTAGATTGTTTCGTTTGGTAGAGTGCATTACACAAAATAATGCTTGCATTAGTTTTGTGTATTAGTAATACGTTGTTTGGTACACTTTTTCAACCTACGTATAACTAATACAAACATTAGTTATACATCCTATTTGGTATTATCTTGTGTATAGCTAATGCATAGCAAAACCATGGTATTAGTAATATCAAGGCTATTAATGCGTGCATTAGTATGCCTAAAGGCAAAATTGTCCTTAAAGTCCCTTAAAACTAAAGAATATAGAGGGCATTTTTGTAAACAACTATTTTTAAAAAAAATTATGCAATGCATTATAGTTTTTAATAGACCACACCAAACAATGTATAAAAAATAATCTCTGCATAACTAATGCTTGCATTACTAACACATGCATTACTAATCCCTGCATTACTAATACACCATATATAACATTATTCTTATACACCCTACCAAACGACCCCTTAATGTTTAGCTATTTCCAGATACTTCGACGCATCAATGATTGATTGTTGCATTGCATATGCTTATTTGAGATTGGCTTTCTGGATGATCTGATGATTTTTAGTAGGATCTCAAGAAGCTGTGACATATTCGAATGGTATTGACGTACACATAAGTTCAACATATGCAAGGTTTGCTCCTCTGACAAGCCTTGGTTATGTCTCACCATAGCTCACTTGACCTTTTACCAAGCCAACGGCGAGTGACGTCTTGACTCTGTTCTTCCTGCGGGTCTAATAAGGTTGTGCTGCCATATGCATTGGTTATAATAATTAGAGGCCAAGTATTTTGACCTATCCTATACATATTTATGGCGTTGCCCAAATTAAGTGAAGTTGAAAGCTGCTTAAGTACCTGTTCATAAAAAAAGAATAGTTGAGTTCATCGGTTGAAGGGCATACGAAACGATATAAATAGATGGTGGTACACTACTGGTTCCTGTCTAACCATCTTTTTGGACGTTATGCAAGGAAAGGACCCAGAGATCCTTTGAGGGGTGTTTCACTTGACATTCCTTCCATACTGTTTAAATTGTTTTGTTGGAGCAGTCCTTGTGATGTAAATGATGCGAATCAACTTTTTTTTGACTTTGTTTGCTCGTTAAGTTTTTTGTAGGAGTCTACCTGACTTTTTAATATATTCAATCCACTGGATGCATCAGATCGATAGAATTCTTGTTACTTGATTTTAAAATCAAAATCTAGTCATAACAATTAAGAATTTGGTTTGGTAGGCTCAAAATTGTGCTTAATGAATACTTAAAAAATGGGGTTTCTTATTGTAGTGGCACATGTAATAATGTTTTTTTACCTTTTTTCTGAAAATGCTTGTAGCCGACCCTAGCTAGCTTGGGGTTGAAGTATAGTTCTGAAAATTCTTGCAAGGGCTTTTACAATGCAATTTTTGTTTTTTATGAAAGTGCAGTCAGTAGAACCGTAAACAGCAGTCTGTAGAACCGACATCAGTTTATCTATTAAAAAAGTAATGACATCTGTTAGGATAAGGGATTATTTTATTGTTTTGTGCTTACTAGCAATGAACCTTTTGGGAAATAGTATGCTCTGTTTCCTTTCCTAAATATCACATACAGATTCTGGGAGGAGGTTTCAGCTGAAAGGAGTAAAGAGACTTAAAATACATAATGAGAGCCTGCTTACAAAATGGCTACAGAGATATTCCTCAGAGGAAAATAGATTTTGGAAAAGGGTAATTCAGAAGAAGTACAGAGAAAAGGATTGATGGAGTACATCAGTTGTGAGTAGACCTTATGGTTTAGGAGTCTCAAAATTTCTTAAGAGTTCAGTGGCAGATGTTATTAAAGGTTGAGATGGGAGGATGGTGAGTTTTGGCATGATTCCTGGATAGGTCATTCTCCACTCTAAGTTAGATATCCTGATTTACTCAGTATGTCAAATAAAAGTGAAACCACAAAAACTCAAGTCATAACAGAAATGGTTGGTTTGAGAATAAGAAGAGACTGTTTTGATTGGAAACAGATTGGCTGTATGACCTGCTAAAGGATGTGCATCAGGGATTTAAGTTAAACAGAGGACAGGCTGTAAATAGATAAATGAAAATGGCAGATTTACTGTGCGATCTCATTACAAAATTTTCAGTAGAGAAAAAGCATGTTTTTGATTTTTTTCCTAAAGGTCTTGGAATTTAATCTGGAGATCAAACACTCTTTTTAAAGTCTCTTGCTTTTGCTGGGTATTAGCTCATGATTCTTGTCTTACTCATGCGTATCATACCTGCAGCAGGTGGCTATTTTCTGAAGGAGAAATAGTTGTTCAGAAGGCAATTGTGGAAGTTATTTTGTTTCATTTTCTATGTTAAATTGGTATGGCAAAGTCGCTCAAAGAAGCCTTTGGAAGCTGGTCGGGTCAAAGTAACAACAAAGAGCTCAGAGAGATGTGGTAGGCTATCCCTCCATGTGTGCGGTGGACCATTTGGAAGAAAGAAATCAAAGGTACTTTGAAGGAAAACCTGCCAACGGACATGAGTTAAAATCTAGATGTATGTTTGTGTTGGCTTTATGGTCTAGATTACAGAATGTACACACAGAGGAGGACATGTTAGAGTTTATTAGATCTTTAACTGACTAATTAGGGCTCCCTTCGTTTCAATTTATGTGACGGAGCTTGATTCAACGCGGAAGTTAAGAAAGAAAGAAATAGTTTTGAAGCTTGTGGTCCTAAATCTTCTATGACATTTTGTGGCTCAAAAGCATGCAACTAACCATAAAACGATAAATTTAAAATTAAATTATTCTCAAATATAAAATGGTGTAACGAGCATTAGCCGGTTTTGGTGTGCCTGTCAAGGGCGTTAGTTGGATACCTTCAGATGATCATCACCACCTGCACCTCTCATAAGGAACAGTGGATGGTGACCCGCGTGTTGTTCCATTCAACTATATTTGTTCGTTTAATCTATAGCTTAAAAGAGAACATCAATGAGGGATAATCCGCCTATACAACCAGGGAGGGCGACACTACTGGCAAAGACTGTCTAGTGAAAACGTCGCAGGTGCGAATTCTTCTTAGAACGGACTAGTATGGAAATAGTATCACATAAAATTGAACAAGTAACTTTTTGCACGGGCAGCAACTTGTAATCTTAGTACTGTTTTTTCATCAATGAATGAATAACTTGCCTTTACCAAAAGGAAAAAAAATCTTAAGGCGATTTGGGGGAAAATTTTTGAGAGGGTTTGAGGGGCTTCTTCCTACCTCCCACCCCCACCACCTCCAAGGGGCAGATATAGGACCCACAAGTTGTGATCTAAATCAAGAAGTTTTGTAAATACTTAGTAGGGCCAGGGTCAATAGTGTGCCTGAAGTATGCGAAATGGAACATATTTGTTCTCCGTTAATAGTTGGGGTCAAATGTGCACTCTCCATTACCAAAATGGGTCATATTTGCCCTTATTTTCAGATGGCGGAAGCTTAGCACCATGTAATGCCAATGTGTCTCGCAATTAAGGGTTTATTTTTTGACCCTCCCTTATTTTTTAAAATACTTTTTTTTTTCCTGATTTCCACTTCTTTCTCCCGGCCACCACCTCTACCACCAATCATCCTTCCGCCTTTTAAAAAAATTATTTCTTATTTACCCCCTCCCCCTCCCCTCACACGACCTCTACCACCAATCACCCTTCTTTCCTCCTCTGTCCCCGCCACCCTACCACAACCTCCACCAAAAGAGGGAGTGTCGTAAACGGCTTGAACATGAAACATAGAATACTATTTTAATGCATGTGCATAGGCACATAGTGGTCAAAAGATTATTGATAATCTAGCCCCTTGTTTCAAATAAAGGAATTCCAGTACCTTGTGCTGGTAAATTCAAAACAAATTGTGTGATCATAAGAGCTGCAAATTGACTCTTACTTAAGAGCGGTAGAAAAGCTGAGGGCCTCTCAAAAATAGCCTCTCTATCCCTTTAGGGTTGGGTAAGGTCTGCGTATATTTTATCCTCCCCAGACCCTACTTGTGGGATTTTACTGGATTATTGTTGTTGTACTTAAGAGCGGTAGAAACATCACAGACAAGTAAACAAAGTTGAAATGTTTGTGGTGCCTCCATATTATTTCGTGAACTATTGCGATATCGACAAAGAAGTGTGAGTGACAAAGAGATAGAGAGAGAGAAATTGTGGCAGTGAAAAAAAGACGAGAAATGATGGATCTGGCAGTGAAGGGGTGGAGTGGTGATGGGGTCGGGGAGGTAGAAATGGAAGGGTGGTGGAGATAGTGATGGCAGGGATAGAGAATGAGGAAGGAAGGATGATTGGTGGTGGAATAGTAGTTGGGAGAGACAATGAGGAAGCATAAAAAAAGAATTAAAATACACTTGGGAGAAGGGTCAAATTTGTCCCTAAACTATGTGAAAGGTTCATATTTTCCCTATGCTCACAAAAGTAAACCTTAATTATGTGACAAGTGGCATTTCAGGATGCTAAGCTTTTGCCATTTGAAAATAAGGGAAAATTTTACCCGTTTTGGTAACGGCAAGGATACATTTGATCCTAACTATTAACGGACGGCTAGTTTTCCCATTTCGCCTAGTCATAGTGTGGCCAGGATGAGAGCCAGTTGATGATTGTTTGACTCCCTTTCTAAATTTTGTGCACATTGTTCGCTCTTGAATGATTAGGAATTCAAGTTAATTATCAATCTTTGTTATTCTTGTTTATCTGGAACGGAAACAACAGAATAGATAATTGATATATTCTGCTATAAGGTTCCAAAGATCATGAAACACACTGGTTCGTTATTTTTTCTAAAAATTTTCTTTTGCGGAAATATTTGTGTAAGATTTCATATTTTTTTTGTAAAATTTTCTCGTGTGGAAATATTTGTTCTGATGCAGTACCGCTAAAGTCAAAGAAACAGTTTTATGGTCAATCTGGTAGTTCTCTATATCAAAAGACCTTTACGACTAATGAGGATATTCAATTTTTTCCTTTCCTAAATTCTCTTTTCATCAAATCAAAGATGTTGCCCATGATAGTGACTTTGAAAGTCCAATTAAGGTATGCGAGAAGAAAGTTCAGGATTGGTAAAAGAAATGTATTTGGTTTTATTCGATTTTGTCAAAGGCACGCTCAAGCACTGAAACGAGGCTCAAAACACGTTGAGCGCTTCGCCTTGCTTTGTGAGCGCTTTAGTGTCGCATCAAAGCTCTAACGCATACTTTTCCTTGCCAATGAGTGTAGTCTTGAAGACCTTAAACAATTAATATTTCACTTTATCATATATTTTTTTTCAGTTTCTTTATCCATATATTTGTTATCATGCTTATAATGATTAGTCTTGGACTACTATGCGTATTTTTACTTTTTCTCCTGTTGCGCCTTTTTTCATTAAAGCTCACGCTTTATTTGCGCTTTGTGCTTAAAGCCCCGATGGACTTTAGAGCTTTTTTGCGCTTTTCGCCTTTGATAACTCTGGACTTTTATTAAAGTACAACAGAAAATGTGTACATTGTGCTCTTTAGTTGCTTCTCTCAATACCTCTGTTCATATTTTTCGGTTCTTTAATTTTAGTTGTGTGACTGACTATCCAGTAGGCCATATTTGAAGCTATGCTGATATTGAATTTCTGTGCTATCAGTTGGAAACATGGTGCTTTTACTCTACCCATCTGGCTGGTTATCACAATTTGAGTTGACCATAAGTGTGGGCCTGGGGCCATGGATACAATATTTTACCTCAGTCTGCTATGAGCTTATAGTACTTCTTATCTTTGGCTAAAGCTACCTTGTCTGGCCAGTCATCTTGAAGGACAATTATAATTCCATGTTAAGTGCATGTCTTGTGCAGTTCTGTTGTCCAATTTAAATATTAGTTCAAGTTTGTCTAGAGTAGGTTATGCTCAATCTGTAGTGATGCATCATGGAGATAGACTGCTAAATTTTGATATGTGCTACAGGGCGTTTGTGGGTGTGACAGATTTACAAGTGGGTCAATTAGGGATGTTTTTCGAGTAATAGTGAAGAAAGGTGGATACAGAAGTCTCATGAGAGGGTGGATGCCAAGGATGCTCTTCCATGCCCCTGCTGCTGCCATTTGCTGGTCGACATATGAGGCTGGCAAATCCTTCTTTCAAGAGCTGCATACTACCAGCAGTGGTGTGACCTGAGTACTGAATACCGCCAGCAGTAGTGTAACCTTTAGAAGAGGTATCATTTCTCAACTGTTGTATTCTGCGTACATCTTCTGTGATTGAAGACGACTTTCTTCTGTGATGGAAGACGACTTCTACTCGCTGGGAGAGTTAAGACACGAAAATAGAGGAGAGCAAACTCCGTGTAGCAGTATGTATAACGGGCGCAGTCGTATGCCATTTATTTAGTCTTGTAACTTACTTAATTCTAATAAATTGGTATAATTGAGTGACCCCTTTAGCATCGTTTAGCTGCATTAGTTCCATGGAAATCCATTGTACCTGCTTTGGAGATTCTCATGGAAAAAGAGGGTCCACTGTATTGGAAAACTGAAGAAAATTTTGATTATTCATTGATCACCACGAATGTTTGGTTCTCTAAAAGAGAACTGTACCATTTTCATTCCTGTGGCATTATTTTGCTTCCTGCCCTTATTCCGCCTTGTTCAATGTTTATTAGCCTAAGTTCGTGCTACTAATTTGCCTCTTCTTAGGTGAGTGAAGGCATGAGAATTAGTTGTTTCTTCATGGTTGTTTCTTGAATAATTAAAGAAGAAAATTTTAGCACTCCAATGAAAGGGATCCAACATTCAAAATGCAGTAAAGTTATACAAAATGCAGCAAAGTTGTTCATGATAAAGATATATACACGAAAGAAATGGCAGACAGCTGCTGCCCATCCCTCTTTAGCTCTTAAAGCTGGGATTTTTCCCTCAGTGACATGGAGCTCTACATTGATATCCTCCACCTGACCAAAGACACTGAAATGAGCATCATCATTCGTGCTAAGATTTATTAGGAACGAGCTTTTCACCTGTGAAACAGCTGTAATTTCATCAAGCGTTTCACCTGTTGTAATAAACACCATTGTCAACCAGATATCTCATGGTAAAAAATGTTGTCAGAGAGCCCATCTGTGCCCATTCTGATTGTGTCTCCATCTCTCAACTCTGCTCTATTGATCCTACTTATGTACACAAACACAAGCACATACAGGAGAGACAAGTTCTACAACAAGTACATGTACATCATCAAAAACTTTTCTGGTGCAACGGAAGAAATTTAGTCTATTATAATATGCTTCACACTAGTCATGATTCTTATAAACCTATACTGCAACTTTTGAATTTTGAGATGTTCCACAATATTTGATGAATTTCCTTAATAAACTAGATCTTTCAATATCTATATTATATTGGATTTTTTCCGGATAAGCACCGGTAATCTGATGGTAGAATAGTATCCTGCCAATATATAGACTTGGGTTCGTTCCTGGCTGGTGTAATTTTTAAAATTTCTTAATTATTTTTTAACCCTTTTGGGATTTTCCTTGTTTACAGGGACGTGTGTTTATAAGCAGTAGGCATTTTCAGGGTGAGGCGCAACCAAAACGCCTATAGGCGATGTTGTGGGGCTAGAGTCTCAAGAGGCATACCCAAAACAATTCGGGCATATGCCCGAGCGTTTGAGGCGCGTTTTTGTATTGAGCTGTAACCCCCGAAGACTTTTTCAAATTAAAACAAAATTTGTTGAATAAGTCATTCATATAATAGCCAAATTCTCAAAAGTCAGCTTGTAATTACTCAAAAGTTTTTAAAAGGAATTGAATTGTATTGAATTTAATAGTCAAGACCTTTTTTATTGATTAAAACCTTAATTTATGGTCTTTCCAAATTTTTTATCTTGTTCGCTAGTATGCTAATATCTCTCAAAACAACGAATATTCAATTTTTTTTTACAAATACAAAGAGAACTCTATTCTCCTTCATAGCAGCAAGTTCAAAGTTCAAATTGCAGGTTTATATATATATATATATATATATATATANAGTTTTCTTTAATTTTTATGCAATTTTACTTGTTTATAAATGTTTACTGTAATTATATTATTTTATAAAATATTAAAAATTAAACCCCATGGGGCTTACACCCCGTGCCTCGTGACTTAAGCCTCGCTTAGACATATATAAAGGGCCTTGCCTTGCCTTACGCTGACGCCTTTTAAAGCACTGTTTATAAGTAGATAAGCATTTCAAATTTCAGATTTTAGATAATTTGTATAAATTTTTGTAAATATCTCGAAAGGAAATAAAAGCCCATTTGAATTCCCTCCTTCACCTTTTACGGTTTCGTATCTCAATCAGCATATTAAGCCCTTTAAATAAGTCCTAGAATGAGTTCGTATCTCAATCAATATATTAAGCCCTTTAAATAAGTCCTAGAATGGGTAAATTCACAAGGTTAAAGAGAAAACTACCCTCTATAGCCCCTCAAAATTTTAATAGCCCATGTTTTTATCCACTTACACAAAATGGCCTTTCCGTCTAATTTATTTGCATCTAGTAGTCATTATCTATTTTCAATGCATTTGTCCTCCCAAGACAACATTGAATCCTAACATTTTTATCTTTCTTTTATTCTATCTAATGTACACCTTTTTGTCTTTATTTCATTTTATCCGATGCACAAATTTTTCTTCCTATCCTCTTTCTTTCTCACCTCATTCTTTCTCTGTCTTCTTCGTCTTCCTTTTATCTTTCTTTGTTTTTTTTAATTTTATTTTTGTTTTTATTTTCCTTCCCTTCTCTATCTCCCATTTCAAATCTATATTTTTCTCTTTATTTTTTACTTCACACTGGAAAAACTTATTTGAGTACCTAGAAAAATCACAAATTTTTTAATTCAATTTGTAGAAAGATTTACTCAATTACAATACATGATACAAGAGTGGCAGCAAAAGTTGTGGATTTTCTAGTCAAGCTTCTTCTACTTCTTCTTCTTCGGTTATAATAGTATTTTGTGAGTGAAGAACTTTTACAGTGCATTGATGATGGGTCTAAATTTAATGGGGTAGTTGAATGATATATATATATATATATATATATATATATATATATATATATATATATATATATATATATATATATATATATATATATA
>MU723561.1:32855-72148 GCA_026770625.1 Nicotiana glauca
TGTATATTATAAAAATTATATATAAATTGTTATAATGTATAAAAATTATATATATACTATCACATTGTATAAATTTTGTATATAAAGTATATCCTCTACATTTTAGTATATCACTAATGTATCATTAGTATATATTTATTGTATAGTGACAGTCTGTTTTGTATATAAATTGTATAGGGACAATCTATCTAGTATATTTTTGTATAGTGGTAGTCTATTTTGTATATATTTTGTATAGTGATAGTCTATTTAGTATATTTTTTGTATAATGACGTTCTATTTTTGTATATATTTTTATATAGTGGTAGTCTATTATATATAAATTGTATAGTGACAATATATTTTTGTATAATTTTTATATAGTGACAGTCCATTTTGTATATATATATATTTGTAGTAAAACGAATAAATGATATATACGATTATAGGTGAGATTCAAAGTCTCTCTATACGTGTTATGAAACAACCAAAGTAAGTCATAAGAAAATAAAGGGGTCAATGTAGACCGTGCTTCGTAATTTTTTACCTTTGTTCATTGTTCTTTATTGATTAACCAGCTTTTAAATCTTTCAATTTGATATTAGATCCAGATGAGTATAAAGAGCTCTAAGATAATTAATTTTAACCTGTAAAGTCTGTTGTGGGATGTGTTAGCTAACAACAATTAAAGATCATTGGGGTGAGAAGTAAACATTTCTTCAGTTTAAACAAATGGGGTTGTAAATGTAGGTAGTGCCTTTTACTTTTCACTTTTTCTTCTTCTTTGTTAATAAATATGCTTTTTAATCTTTCCTTCAATCTGTAAAAAATGTATTAGTTAATGACCCCATTTTTCAAGCGGATTCGTCCAAGTTCTTAGCATCCTTAGCTGATTCGGGGATCGCGGAGATTTAATCACAAAGGAATAATCGATCTTGGAGTTAGGATTTCGAGAGGAATATCGAGACGGGGAAGAAGAGGAGAAGCCAGAGAAGATGTAGAAGAGAAGAGAGATAGCGAGAAATGTGATGAGGAAAAATAGTACTGGAGATCTGGGTTTGAAGGTACCAGAGGGCTAGCTTTTTAATTAGTTTTGGACTGTTAATTATATGATTTATTTTGTGGCTAGCTATTGTCATTAGTTTTTTTCGGATGGCTACAAATGAAGTTTGCTCTAAGAAAAACTTATCCTAATTAAACTAGAATAAGAATAAGGCTAACAAAACCTATCCTAATTAAATTAGGAAAAAGAATTCTAATAAGAATGAGATACCAACTAACAATCTTAGTTTGACTAGAACTACAAATATAATCCTACTAAACAAAAATAAAATTACTAGGAAATAAGAAAGGCGAAATACATAAACGGCCCCTCCAAGTTGTCCACATCGGTCAGTTGAACACCTCAATTGAGACTATTTCCAGTTAAACACTTCAAGTGGCTATTAAGTAGGTCAAGTAAACACCTGAGTACATCAGGCCATATGCGTGAGTTGCACTTGCCAATAACATGACAAATGGACCAATAAAAAAAACACGTGTAATTTTGCCATAAGA
Organism: Nicotiana glauca; assembly: GCA_026770625.1. Lineage (NCBI taxonomy): Eukaryota > Viridiplantae > Streptophyta > Magnoliopsida > Solanales > Solanaceae > Nicotiana > Nicotiana glauca. The sequence continues at coordinate 34,392 of MU723561.1, forward strand.
ATTTGCCACATGTAATTAATGAAAAAATACATTTAAAAAAAGAAAGAAGAACAATAATTTTGGAAAAAGCTCCTTTAATCACCATCTCTATGAATCATTGTCGCTCCTTCCTCCTCGTCTCCAGTTTTCTTCTGCAACTATTTCCTCTTTTTCTCCTTAATCACCATTTTCAACTCCATACCTCCTCCTTTGATTTTCTTTTTTCCACATTCATTCCCCCTTATTTTCATTTCAGATTTATTCTCATCCCCCTTCAATTTAAATCCCCAACCCTCACCCGCGTTAACCAACCCATTATGTTTCAAGCACCACCACCATATTGCCACCTTGGTAGTGATGTGAGATTGTTTGGGAGCTATTGAAGGTGATTATCACCTTGGAGAGATTGAATTTGGTATAAGTGGATCTGAATTTTTTTTGGTGGACCGTGGTATTGAGCATATTTGGCTTCTGAAATATTCATATTTTCCTTGATTTCAGAAGTAATTAAGTCTATTTTTCATCGACCAATCAACGCGGCGGCCACAATTTTTTAATTTGTTAACACAAAAAGGTGGACTTATCTTCTTTAATGTAGTAGTCGACTGGATTTGTATTTTGGTGGTTGGGCTTCCTGTTTACTGGTGGATGGTGAGTTGTTTAGTTGGGTGGTACGGTGGCCGGAGCGACCTTTTAGGATGGCTGGTTGATGGAGCGGTCGAATGGGGGTGGGGGCAAACTTTAGTTAGTATTTTAAGTCCATTCACGCACTGAAATTGGATTGAGAAACACACAATATGACATGTCAGCATGAGGTGTTTAATTGACCTACTTTATTGAAGGCTTGAAGTGTCCAACCGGAAATAGACTAAGTTGAGGTGCTCAACTGACCGTTGTGGACAACTTGGAGGGGCCGTTTATGTATATCGCCAATAAGAAAGAACAAATCCTAATCTTTAAGGAATAATAATCCAAACATTGAATGGATTCTTCACTTCTTGAATTTCTTGGATTATTAGCATTTTTGATCCTGCATCAATATACCTCTCTATTCCTTCGGGGTTGGGGTAAGGTCTGCGTACACACTATCCTCCCCATAACTAAATAAAAACAAAGGCATGCATTAACAGCAAAATCTGCATCCATTACAGAAGCCTTCTACTTTTCCTTTTGTGCATATTGTTTGGGGAATCAATATGTTGTGTAACTATCAAGTCATTTTAGAAAACCTTAATACCAAACAGGACATGTGGAGCAAAACAAAAGGAAAATGATGAAATGATTAATGAAAGAATACCTGACTTAAAACAATGGAGTCTTAACTTTTCTTTTGGACCATTATTAATACATATATCCAAAAGGTCAAACCTGTAAACCAAGAATAAAGGAATATTAGAATAAAATGCTTGATTATCAATGAATACATCTAGACTAGAGAAAGTTAGAAATGACCACATTTTCAAGAAGGTTCAAGTAGTACACATTGAGAATAAAATGAGAGATAGCTTGACAAGGTATGGTTACGTCCTGCATCACCATAGATATGCCGACCAATAAATGTGAAATTATGGGTGAGTGGAAGTATTAAAAGGGTCTAAGGGAAACCTAAATCACTTGAAAGGAAGTTGCATCGAAGGACCTATAATTTGTTGGGATCCATGCATACTTACCAAAAGATAATACACAAGGAAATAAAAAGATCTATACAAGACATACCTTGTAGTTGAGAATATGTTTTGGTTATTTTAGAACCTTTACTTTATGCCTATTCTTTTCTAGGAATTGTTTAGCCTTTCTGAGATTAATACGTCATAGAAAATATAAAGAACTGCTAGTACTTTTTGTCTTTATTTTTATTTTCACATTTATGTAATATTGGCCTTAGATGAGTTTAAATTGAGTAATATACTCCGTGAGGATTCAGATAGAGTTTCCTGACTTCCCGACTTATTTGAGACTGAGGCGTAGTCATTATTGTTGTATCAATCAAGACATCATTATCCAGCTATGCCTCAATCCCGAATATTAGAAAAACTTTATATGAAGATTTCTTCCTCCTCCTCTTCCTTCTCCTTCTTCTTCTTTTTTTTTCTTTTTCTTTCACTTTTTCAATCCTAAAATAGTAGCAAAATGCTGGCAACTTTTTTTTCCCCCTTCATTTCTTTTTCTCATTCTATTCTTCATCTTCTTCTTTTTTTTCTTTCACTGTTTTAGCGATAAATTGCAGCGAAATGCTGCCCAATTTTTTTCGTTACAGTTACTGCCATTTTTTTCATATACTTATTGCCATTTTTTTTTCATTTCATTTAATCTTGTAGAAAAATAGGATGCTCATTTTGTGCTTTAATTGATGCTACTCTTTAATTTTTACATTGAAGTATTGAACATTTGCTTACAGTTACATTTGTTGTCTATGTATTATATATTTTAATATTTTTTTCCGCTTCACTTCAAAAAGCGAGCGTTTGCTTCTCGCTTTATGTGAAAAGGGGCTTGTCACTTTTCCTACGCTGTTTGCAATACTGCTTGAACCAATGTATTTACCCCATAATTTCATTTGCTCTCTTGTATAATTCAGCTCCAGCAGGCACCTTCTGAGCCTCTGCACCCATTCCAACAGATTGTGCCCCCTGGAGAAGTATAGTGCAGATAAAATAGTTTGCTACGAACTTTACGAAAGCTCCACTAATCAGATAATTGTGATCTTAGTGACATGACTGTTCTAGAAATTAGCCATCTACAGTATTGACCAAGAGCTACTCAACCAGAGACCCGATATCCACTAAATTAACAATGGGCAGATAGGTTTGAACAATAGCTGCTTGAAGGTAGCCGGAGTAATCGAACCTTGTCAAAGTTGAAGCATGATGGCAGTAATTTTCTGCATATTATCTGGTAATATTCCTAGCTTTAGTCAATGTCTGCCTTTCTTTGATTAAATTACACCATGCTGAAAAAACATTATTCAAGCATTCTTAGGCACAGTGCTTATGATCGTTTTGATTCAGCAAGAATGTTAATCAAGTAACTAGACAAAATGAATTAGCACAAATCGCACATAAAATGAATCTAAAGCAAATTTTACAGCTTATTTTCAAAAAATCAGTTGATGCAACAAAGCAATGATACAATGTATTTAAGATGAAGAGACAGAAAATTTATCAAATAATTATCGTCATTTAAATCGGCAAGATGTACAAATCAAGTGACTAGACAACTGAATATGGAATTAACATAAATTCCACACAAAATGATCTCGAAGCTAGCAAACTTTCAATCTAACTTCGAATCACTTGAAGAAGTAAAGCAATTGTACAACATAGACTTCCCTTTTTTAAATCAAAATCTAATCAAGTAGCAGAAATGTAACATAAAGAAGAGACGAAATGCTTATCAAGTACTGTCTCTGTCCCAATTTGTATGACGTTGTTGGAATTAAACAATAAAGAAAGACTCTTGAAACTTGGGGTCTAAAATACATCTAAAATGACAAGTTTAAAATTAAAATTATTTCTAAATATAAATTTTTTTTTTTTTTGGGACAAACTAAAAAGTGAAGTGCGTCACTTAATATGGGTGAAAGGGAGTGATTATCGTGTTGAAAAAAAGAGTGGGAGTAATTATCATAATTTCGATTCTGCAACAAATGCTGATCAAGTAATTAGACTACTGAACTACAGAATTAGGCATAAAAGGCACCTAAAATCATCACAAAAGCTAGCAAATTTTCAACCAATCTTCAAACCAATAGATGCAATAAAGCACTTATACAACACAAATGTCACGACCCAAAACCTAACCCATTGTGATGGCGCCTATCGTGATACTAGGCAAACCAACATTTTCAAAACACTTTCAATATTTAACAGAAATGAATTAAGAAATTCAAAATAACCGAAGTTTTTCATAAAAATGGGTAAACTCAAAACATAAGTGCGGAAGATAGCCCGACATCGGGGTGTCACTAAGTCATGAACATCTAATCAACCAGTCTAGAAACAGTGTCTACAAGAGTCTGTGTCAAAAATACCAATACATGAATGAAAGATAACAAGGAAGGAGAGACAAGGAATGCGAACATCGGCAGCTACCTCGTCAGTCTCCGATACTCAACAACGCACGAGATCAGCGTCGACCGTGTTCGGAAACACCTGGATCTGCACATGAAATGCAGGATGTAGCATGAGTACAACCAACTCAGTATAATAAATAAGGAATTGGAGATAATGACGAGCTACACAATTATAGTTCATTTTTAGTAATTTCAGCAAGGAGCAGACATGCTTTCAAATCAGGCAATTTAAGTCAATTCAGTTTTATACAGTTTCAAGTTCAAGTGTACCGGACATAAAATCTTCCAGAAATTTCACAACAATGATAGATAGAAACTAAGTGCTCAATAATTGAAAGCAAGTACAGCCTCTTAGGACAACAATCACTCAACTCATCTCAACAGCTCAATCACTCGGCTCTCAGCCCACAGTACTCACACTCTATAGGTACTTGCGCTCACTGGGGGTGTACAAACTCCGGAGGGGCTCATTCAGCCCAAGCGCTATATCGCTGCAGCGTGCAACATGATCCATAATATATAAATAGCCATAAGGTTCATTGTGGCGTGCAACCCCGTAGTTAGTATATATATATATATATATATATATATATATATATATGCAACCCGATCCGTATATACACGCATAGCTCACAGCTCAGCACTCAGGCCCTATCTCAGTCACCAACCTCTCTAGTCTCTCGGGCTCTCAGAAATCATATAAATCAGCCCAAACATAGATAATAACATGAATCAACAAGGAACAAGAAGAGATGGAGGTATGATACGCAAGAAAAATCATGACCGAGTACAAGACAACAAATAGCAGTTAGTTCAACAAGTACATGACCTCTGCGGGTCCCAATAGTGACATCATGTAGTATAAGCATGATTTCTAATATGGATTTCAGTCAAATTTCTCTAACACATGGAGAGCATACAACTAACAACAAGATATTCAACTTTACAGTTTCAGGGGACGGACCAAGTCACAATCCCCTCGGTACACGTCCACACGCCCGTCACCTCCAAAATAATTACAGAGCACAACATCCGAGTTTTCATACCCTTAGGACTAGATTTAAAACTGTTACTTACCTCAATCTGAGCAAAATGCAACTCCAAAATGCATTTGCCTCGAAATTCGGCCTCCAAATGTCCCGAGTCTAGCCACAAGTAGTACAATACAATTAATATATGCTAAAGGGATTAATGTTACAAGAAAACTACTAAATTAAAGCCAAAATCCAAAATCGACTTAAACCCTGCCCCCGGGCCAATGTCTTAAAATCTAACAAAAGTCAATAACCCGAAAGCCCATTCACTGACGAGTCTAACTATACCAAATTTATCATAATCTGACACCATTTGGTCATCCAAATACCCAAAAATCACTCTCCAAATCCCTAGTAATAAACCCTCAAATTTTACCTAAAAAATGCAACAACTAGGTGTAAAATCAGTGCAGAAACATCATTATTGAAGATAAATGAGCACAAGGAGCTTACCTCAGTAATCACTTCGAAATCCCTCTCAAAATCCTTCAAAATATGAGCTCAAGGTGATGAAAAATCTCGAAGTCCCATAATTATATATTCTGCCCAGGCCTTTCGCACCCTGCGACCATTTATCCGCACCCGCGGATCCACTTCTGCGGTCAAAACTTTGCTTTTGAGGAAGCCACTCAAATCACTGGGCTCACACTTGCGCTCCAGGACTCGCACCTGTAGACGCGCTTCTGCGACCCCTCGTCCACTTCTGCAGAAACAGCCACACCTTCACATATTGCATCTGCGGAGCCATTCTCGCATTTGTTCATTCTCCTTCGCACCTGCGATTGCCCCAGGCCAGCCCCAACTCCGCATCTCCGCCAACACTGCCACACCTGCGGCTAATACCTCGTAGGTTCGATTACGCCAGCAACAGACCAATTTTAGCAATTTTCTAACATCAAAACTTGATCCGTTAACCACTCGAATTCAACCAAGGCCCTCGGGACCTCAACCAAATATACCAACAAGTTTGATAACCCGATACGTACTTAGTCAAATTCTCAAATCACTTAAAATAACATTTAAAATACGAATTGCTCACGTATTCAAGGACAAACTTCGGGCTGCTTCGGGCCCAATCCGATCTTCCGGATTGGATTGATTGAGTGAAGTGAGAGTACAACTCACTATGGCAAGAGAGAGTTGTGAATGGTCATGCTAAATACGATGTATCTTACATCTTAATTTTGGGGATATTAATTACGAAGATGTCCACATTTTTGGAAGAATATTAACAAATATGATTACCTTCCTCTTGTTGTGAATTGAACCGAATTAGCTCCCCAGCCTTGTCAACTGGGCCAAAACTTCATCCGCTTTCTGCATCACCTTAAAGAAGAGTTTATTATGCCATATATTACCTTCATTTTATGCATGTTGGTGTTATTTGAATTTACTTTGCTAAGTTAGTTGCACTTAATGCTTTCCCTTTTTTGGCTCAAGCCTTCTAACCATGACTCCTGATGGTAACCTTCTATATTGTGTCCTGACGTTTTCCTTCTCATGAATGTAGATTGGTGATTGTCAAGTAGTGAAGAATAATACTGTTATCAACACTTCGTGCATGGTATTTTCTTGCTTCCATATAGTTAAGCTCCGTCTGAGTTTCTGCAGGCGTAATCATGCCATGCTTGTAATCGTTTTAAGTGGAATTGTTGTATATAATTGATTTTGCACTTGCCAGGTGCATTTCCGAAGGACATGTGGAGCAGCCCGAAGTAGCGAGGGAAAAATTCAATCTCTTGGAACCTACTCCAACTTCCGGAAATCCAATCCGATCTTGATATCAAAAATTCCACTCCCGGTCAAACTTTCTAAAATTTCAACTTTTGCCAATTCAAGGCTAATTCTACTACGGACCTCCAAACCACAATCTGGACGCACTCCTAAGTCCAAAATCACCTAACGGAGCTAATGAAACCATCAAAATTTGAATTCAAGGTCGTTTACACATAAGTCAATATCCGGTCAACTTTTCTAACTTAAGCTTTCAAATAAGAGACTAAGTGTCTTAATTCATACTGAAATCACTCCGAACCCGAACCAACTAACTAAATACGTCATAATACAGTCGCAGAACATAAAAGAAGTAGAAAATAGGGAAACAGAGCTACAACTCTTAAAATGACTGGCCGGGTCATTGCATCATCCCCCTTTTAAACAAACATTCATCCTCGAATGGGTCTAGATACATACCCGGAGTCTCAAATAGGTGTGGATATCTGCTCTGTATCTTCCGCTCGGTCTCCCAAGTAGCCTCCTCCATGGGCCGACCTCTCCACTGCACTTCCATTGAAGCTATATCCTTTGACCTCAACTTTCGAACCTGCCGCTCCAAAATAGCCACCAGCTCCATATCATAAGTCAAATCATCATTCAACTTAACCGTGCTAAAATCCAAAATATGAGATGGATCGCCGATATACTTCTGGAGCATAGAAACATGGAATACTAGATGCACACTTGACAAGCTAGGTGGCAAGGCAAGCTTGTAAGCCACCTCCCCAATCCTCTCAAGTACCTCAAAAGGCCCAATGAATCGAGGGCTCAAGTTGCCCTTCTTCCCGAACCTCATAACGCCTTTTATGGGTGAAACCTTTAGCAGAACCTTTTACCCAATGATGTAAGACACATTACATACCTTCCTGTAAGCATAACTCTTTCTCAACTGCGCCGTGCGAAGCCGCTCCTAAATAAATTTAATCTTGTCCAAAGCATCCTGAACCAAGTTAGTACCCAAGAGCCTAGCCTCGCCCAGCTCAAATCAACCCATCGGAGATCTACATCGCCTCCCATATAAAGCCTCATACGGAGCAATCTGAATACTCGGCTGATAACTGTTGTTGTACGCAAACTCCGCGAGTGGCAGAAACTGGTCCCATGAACCACCAAAATCAATGACACAAGCGCGTAGTATGTTCTCCAGTATCTGAATAATGCGCTTGGACTGTCCGTCCGTCTGAGGGTGAAATGCTGTACTCAACTCAACTTGAGTGCCCAACTCTCGCTGCACGACTCTCTAAAACTGCAATGTAAACTGTGTGCCTCTATCTGAAATGATGGAAATCGGAACACCGTGAAAATGAACAATCTCTCTGATGTAAATCTCAGCCAACCGATCTGAAGAATAAGTAGTACTCACTGGAATGAAGTTCAGGGACTTGGTTAGCCAATCCACTATCACCCAAATAACATTGAACTTCCTCGAAGTCCGTGGGAACCCAACTACGAAATCCATGGTGATCAACTCCCACTTCCACTCTGGAACCTTTATCTTCTGAAGCAATCTACCTGGCCTCTGATGCTCATATTTTACCCGTTGACAGTTCAGATACCGAGCTACAAACCCAACTATATCCTTCTTCATTCTCTTCTACCAATAGTGCTTTCTCATGTCCTAGTACATCTTCACAGCACCTGGATGGAATACCGCGAGCTGTGGGCCTCCTCAGGAATCAACTCTCGTAGCCCATCTACATTGGGCACACATTTTCGGCCATGCATCCTCAACACCCCATCATCTCCAATAGTCACATCTCTGGCATCATCGTGCTGAACCTTGTCCTTGAAGACAAGCAAATGAAAGTTATTATACTGGCGCTCTCTGATGTAATCAAATAAGGAAGACCAAGAAATCACACAAGCTAGAGTTCGACTGGGATCCGAAATATCCAATCTCACGAACTGGTTGGCCAAAGCCTGAACATCAACTGCAAGAGGTCTCTCCCCAATAGGAATGAATGTAAGACTGCCCATACTCACTGCCTTACTACTCAAGTCGTCGACCACCATATTGACCTTTTCCGGATGATACAAAATAGTAATATCATAGTCCTTTAGTAGCTCCAACCATCTCTGCTTCCTCAAATTTAGATCCTTCTATTTGGACAAGTGCTGGAGACTGAGTGATTAGTAAATACCTCAAAAGACACACCATAGAGATAGTGCCTCCAAATCTTCAACACGTGAACAATGGCAGCCAACTCCAAATAATGAACATGGTAGTTCTTGTCGTAGGGCTTCAACTGACGCGAAGCATAAGCAATCACCCTACCCTCCTACATGAAAACACACTCAATACCGATCCGAGAAGCATCACAATATACTATATAAGAACCAGAAGCTAATGGTAGAACTAGAATTGGAGCTGTGGTCAAGGCAGTCTTGATCTTCTAAAAGCTCGCCTCACACTCATCTGACCACCTGAAAGGAGCACCCTTTTGGGTCAATTTGGTCAAGCCCAATGTAATAGACGAGAAACTCTACACGAACCGACGGTAATAACCAGCCAAACCAAGAAAGCTCTGAATCTTTGTAGCTAAGCACGGTCTAGGCCAACTTTGAACCACCTCTATCTTCTTCAGATCTACCTGTCACGACCCCTGTTTGCCCTCCATGAACTATCGTGACGGCACCTAGTCTTTACGACTAGGTAAGCCTAACAAATGCAAAAAAACAAACAATTGCGAAAAGAAAGTAACTAAAAACCAAGATAACAGAGATAAACAATGTTTAAGGTGCCGTATGGCATATAACAGTACAAGAATCTCAATCTAACACTCCCAAAATTCGGAACCCCATGAATCACAAGCTAAAAGATTACATAATAAGCTCTAACTCCAGAATGTCTACCAATAAGGAAAAATACAGAAAGGGCTATACTAATACTGAGAATAGAAAGGGACTCTTCGGTCTGCAGACACGGAAGATATACCTTGGAGTCTCTACAAAGCGCCTCGCCTCAAGCGTGATAAGACTGGGTGTAAGAACCTAGATCTGCACATGAAAAACATGTGCAAGAAGGGCATGACTATACCATAACGGCACTCAGTAAGTGCCAAGCCTAACCTCGGTCGGGTAGTGACGAGGAAGGTCAGGGCACTACTGAGGCTAAAGGAAGTACAAGATATAACAGTGTAAAATAAAATAGTATACTTAAGTGCAACAAAAGTAACACAGGATAAAGGAACAACAACAACTTAAACAGAGACAAAATAATCACGAAAATAAATATAGCTCAACGCAGAGATAGCAACCGGGGATCTCCCAGATACAGTCATGTAGTCCCAAATATAAATATCCAGTGGATCTCCCAGGATACCGTCCCATAGTCCAACTCATAGTGCGCGGGGATCTACCAGAATCCTGATCCGTAGTCCCAAATATTAATACTCAGTATGGGGGGGGGGAGGGGGGGGGGATCTACCTGGTGCAGTCCCGCAGTTCCAATATAAAAGTGCAGGGGGATCTCCTAGAATACAAATCCGTAGTCCCGAAGTAAACATACAAGGGGATCTCCTAGGATACTGTCCCGTAGTCCCAAAGTAAACACACAGCAACAACATCAAGAATACACAATTCAATTCAAATTCCATACCAAGGTAAACAAGTATTTCTAACCTAGCATGCTGCATATAATTCAAATAAGGCAGTGGAGCAAATAAGCAATTAAGTCAATTAGGCATGCTTCCCTATGCTAACAACAGACTTGAATTGCAAGTAGTATAAACAGGAAAAGAAATATAATTCTAAATACTTAATGAAAATTGGATTTTTCAACAGTTAGCACAAGTACGAACTCGTCACCTCACGTACAAGTCATTTCAATCATCAATAATACCAAGTCCTAAGGGGGGAGTTTCCCCCACACAAGGTTAGACAAGCCACTTACCTCGAACCGGCTCAAAATCAACCCAAAACCACGTTCTTGCCACGAGTATTCGACTCCAAATGGCCCAAATCTATTCAATTCAATTGCATAATGTTAATAACACTTCAAGTAACTAATTCTACAAATAAATTCTAAGTTAATACGGAAAATTAGGTAAAATGACTAAAATGCCCTTCGGGCCCACGTCTCGGAATCGGGTAAAATTTAAGTTTTCAGAATCCTCATACTCTCGTGAGTCTAACCATACCAAAATTATCCAAATCCATTGTCAAATTTCCAATCAAAACTCGAAATTTAGGTCTAAGAACTTTCTCCAATTTTCATCTCAAATCCGAAATTAAATGATAAAACTAACAATAAATTAATGGAATACAACTAGAAAGGGATAAGGAATTGTTACCTACTGATTTTCTCTTCAAAAATCTCTCAAAATCGCCCTCTCCCGAGCTCCCAATAAATTTTTCTTTTGGATCAAACCCTCGTTTTGCCCCTTTTTATGACCAGGGATTCCACACCTGCGGTTCAATTTATGCATCTGTGAGAACGCTTCTGTGGTCAAAGGACCGCTTATGTGATTTCCACTTAATTTCCCTTGGGCCGCACCTGCACTTCTTCTACCGCACCTGCGCTCAAACTACCGCACATGCGAAAACTGGCCATCCCTCACGTGGCCGCATCTGCGGTCTTTCAACCGCTTCTGCGGTACCCAAGCCACATGTGCAATTATGGAAGCAGACTTAGCAGCTTCAGTTGTAAATTCCCAACTCCAAACTTCCCGTTAACCATCCGAAACCACCCCGAGGGCCCCGAGACCTCAACCAAAAGCGCGAACAAGTCATATACCACTATCTAAACTTATACCAATCCTTAAAACACCTAAAACAACATCGAAACATCGAATTAATCATGGATTCAAGCCTAGAACTTCAAAAACACTCAATTTACGGTTTCGATCATAAAGTCTATCAAACCTCATCCGAATAACCTGAAATTTGCACATACGTCACATTCAACACTACGGAGCTACTCCAACATCTGGAATTCTATTCTGACTCTTAAATCAAAATCTCACTATCGGACCGGAACTTCAAAAATTTAACTTTCGGCATTTCAAGCCTAAATAAGCTACGGACCTCCAAAACAAAATCCGAACATGCTCCTAAGCTCGAAATCACCCAAAGGAGCTAATGGAACCAACGAAATTCCATTCCGAGGCCGTCTTCACACTTTTCCAACTATGGTCCAAATTCTAAAACTTAAACTCTCGTTTAGGGACTAAGTGTCCCAAAACTCTCCGAAACTCCAAATAAATTCTTCCGGCAACTCACAATAGCAGAAACAAACATGAGGAATGCAGTTAATAGGGGATCGGGGTGTTAATTCTCAAAATAACTGGCCGAGTCGTTACATATTCCCACACTTAAAAATTCGTTCATCCTCGAACGAGCATAGAGACATACCTAAAGTAGTAAAAACATAAGGGTAACGGCTGCGTATATCCTGCTCGGTCTCCCAGGTTGCCTCCTCGACTGACTGACCCCGCCATTGAACCTTCACTGATGCAATGTTCTTTGACCGTAGCTTTCGAATCTGCCTGTCCAATATCGTCACTGGCGCCTCAACATAAGATAGGTCCTTGTCCAACTGGACTGAACTAAAATCCAACACGTGCGACGGATCACCGTGATACATCCGGAGCATCAAAACATGAAATACCGGATGAACTCCTACCAATCTGGGAGGTAAGGCAAGCTTATAAGCAACCTCCCCAACACGCCTCAATATCTCAAAAGGGCCAATTAACCTCAGACTCGACTTCCCTTTGTTCCCAAATCTCATAACGCCCTTCATAGGAGAAACTCGAAGCAGAACCCACTCTCCAATCATGCAGGAAACATCACAAACCTTTGGGTCCGTATAACTCTTCTGTCTCGACTGGGCTGTGCGAAGTCTATCCTGAATCACCTTAACCTTCTCCAAAGCATCCTGTACCAAGTCTGTGCCCAATAATCTAGCCTCATCCTGCTTGAACCAACCCACTGGAGATCTACACCACCTACCATATAAATCCTCATACGGTGCCATCTGAATGTTGGACTGATAGCTGTTGCTGTAGGAAGACTCTGCCAATGGCAAGAACTGATCCTAAGACCCTCCAAACTCAATCACACATGCATGAAGCATATCCTCAAGAATCTGAATAGTGCGCTTGGACTGTCTGCCCGTCTGAGGGTGAAATGTTGTACTTAACTCCACCCGAGTACCTAACACATGTTGTACGGCCCTCCAAAACCATGATGTGAATTGAGTACCCCTATCTGAAATGATGGAAACTGGAATACCATACAGACGGACAATCTCCTAGATATAAATCTCCGCCAATCGCTCTGAAGAATAGATAATACTCATATGAATGAAATGCACGGACTTGGTCAGCCGATCCACAATCACCCAAATGGTATCAAACTTCCTCGAAGTCTGTGGGAGCTCAACTATGAAGTCCATGGTGATCCTCTCCCACTTCCACTCTAGAATCTCTATCTACTGAAGCAATCCACCCGGTCTACGGGCCTCCTCTAGAATCAACTCTCAAAGACCATCAACTTTGGGTGCACAAACTGGACCCTGCATCCTCAATACCCCGTCATCATCAATAGTCACATCTATGGCATCGCTATGCTAAACATTGTCCTTGAGGACAAGCAAATGAGGGTCATCAAACTAACGCTCCCGGATACGATCAAACAAGGAAGACTGAGAGACCACGCAAGCTGGAACCCAACTGGGCTTCGAAAGATCCAATCTTACAAACTGGCTGGCTATGGCCTGAACATCCATCGCCATAGGACTCTCCGCTGCTGGTAAATAGGCCAAACTCCCCAAACTCTCTGCCCAGTGGCTCAAAGCATTGTCCACCATATTGGCCTTGCTCGGGTGGTACAAAATAGTGATATCATAGTCCTTCAGCAGCTCTAGCCATCTCCTATAACGCAAATTAAGGTCCTTCTGCTTGAACAGATATTGAAAACTCCGATGATCAGTATAAATATCACAAGGCACACGGTACAAATAATGATGCCAGATCTTCAAGATGTGAACAATAGCAGCTAACTTGAGATCATGGATAGGATAATTCTTCTCATGTACCTTCAACTGTCTAGATACGTAGGTAATCACCTACCATCGTGCATCAATACCGCTCCAAGGCCAACCCTCGAAGCATCACAATAGACAGTATAAGACCCCAAATCGGTAGGCAATATCGACCCATTGGGCTGTAGTCAAAGATGTTTTGAGCTTCTAAAAGCTCTCCTCACACTCTCCCATACATTGGAACGGAGCACCCTTCTAGGTCAGCCTGGTCATAGGTGCTGCAATAGAGGAAAACCCCTGAACAAATCCACGGTAATAACCTGCCAAGATAAGAAAACTTCGGATCTCTGTAGCTGAGGATGGTCTGGGCCAACTCTGCACTACTTCCACTTTCTTCGGATCCATCTTTATTTCCTCACAAGATACCACGTGACCCAAGAATCCCACGGAATCCAACCAAAACTCACATTTCGAGAACTTAGCATATAGTTTCTTCTCTCTCAAAGTCTGGAGCACTGTCCTCAGGTGCTGCTCATGATTTTCCCGACTTCGGGAATATACCAGAATGTCGTCAATAAAGACAAGGGCGAATAAATCAAGATATGGCCGAAATACACTATACATCAAATGCATGAAGGCTGCTGGGGCATTAGCGAGCCAAATGACATAACAAGGAACTCTTAATGACCATACCAAGTCCCGAAGGCAGTCTTCGGGATATCTGGCTCCCGAATCTTCAACTGATGATAGCCTGAACGCAATTTAATCTTAGAAAACACACAAGCACCTGGTAACTGATCAAACATGTCATCAATACGAGGCAAAGGATAACGGTTCTTCACTATAACCTTGTTCAACTGGCGATAATCAATACACATACACATAGAACCATCCTTCTTCTTCACAAATAAGAAAAGAGCACCCCAGGGTGATACACTGGGCCGAATGAAACCCTTATTAAGTAATTTATGTAACTTCTTCTTCAACTCCTTCAACTCAAGATGAGCCATACGGTACGGAGGAATAGAAATAGGCTGAGTGCCCGGTAACAGATCAATACCAAAATCAATATCTCTATCGGGCGGCATGCTCAGAAGGTCCGCTAGAAACACATAAGAGAAATCCCATACTACTGGGACAGAATCAACTATAGGGGTATCAATACTGACATCCCTCACATAAGCTAGATACACGTCACACCCCTTCTCAACCATACGCTGAGCCTTAAGGAATGAAATAACTCTAATGGAAGTATGATCTAAAGTACCCCTCCACTCTACTCGCAGTACACTTGGCATATCTAGCATCACAGTTTTTGTGTGACAATCAAGAATAGCATAATGGGGCGACAACCAGTCCATGCCCAGAATTGTAAGGCCCCGTAAAACATTTTATGCTCAAAACCTAGTAGCTCGTAGTGCCAAGTTCTGAATATGTGTTAGGAATGTGTAGAATTCTTAAGCTCATCGCGGTTCGGACCCTTGGTATTGATCCAAGCTCTTAAAAATCAAGAATCAAAATTTTTCCAGAAAATTGCCATTATGCGGTCCAGAATGCGATTGCAGATCAGGTATGCGAATCGCATTTCTACCGCAGAGTTAACCAGAGAGTTAGTTAAAATTGAAGTTGAAAATGCGGTCTATTATGCGATCACATAATCAATATGCGGACCGCATAATCGTCGCATAAATTCCTCAAGGATTTGTGAAGGCCAATTCTACGGTGCATTATGCGACTGTAGAACAGGTAGAACAGGAATGCGGACCACATTTCTGCCGCAAACCCAGGCAGAGAAGTCAGATTTTAGGAGCACTTCTGCGGTCCATTATGCAGACCGCATTTCCACTCTGCGTTCGCAGAGTGCGACCGCGGACCCGACTCGGCTCCGGATTTTCTAATTTTTCAACATGATCTCTTCCTCAATAAAACACCCCAACCATTCATTTTACACATTTTATGGACAAAACTAGAGAGAAGGGAGAGAGGGTTCTTGAGAAAGAAAGTCTCATCCTCATCAATTGATTTTCCAAAGTTATCCAAGCCCGGAAAAAAATTTCAACTACTTGTTTTCATCTCCACTCTTGCAGATTGACGTTGCCAGGATATTGGGTGAATTGAAAGTTAAAGTTAAAAAGGGAATTCGACTCCAGGTATGTATGGCTAAGCTTGATCTTTGTAGAATCGCCTTGTGTGGTGTACGAATGTTTGGTATGTGATATCTGCATGGCTTATTCATGAAATTATTGTGATTGTGCTTGTAGTAAGAATTGAGGAACAAATGATGAAAGAAAATCATAAATGATGCAACTGAAATAACTATGATAACCACATCTATGGCGTATTGTGGGCAATTGTCGTTGTGATGTAAAACACATGTGAGTTGCTGGATATGATGGAAAATAGTATTGATGGCTATGGAAATGCTTGTAAATTGTTGATGTTATTTCTTAAGATGTGTTGTTGTTGATCTTTGTGAATTGTTGATTGTTGTTGCGTTGATTGGTGAATTGTAACTGTACGGTGGGATCGGGTTGCCCGCTGCAACACGAAGTTATAAGGTGCGGGTTGTGGTGATAAGGGTGGCCGAGGTAATAAAGGTGGCCAAGGTAATAAGGGTGGAAAGTGATCGAAATCACTATTGAAATAAACATTTGAGCAAATTGTGAAATCATTGGCGTGAAATTGTGGAAGGGGGAAACAGGAGAGATTGAAAACTTGTTTGGCTTGATTGTTCCTTTCCTTGTGCATTTGATTGTTTTTTCTATTACTGTTAGCTACGTGTATATGGCTTGAGTTTACTTGGAGCAAGTTTGTTCATACATACCAGTACAATTCAAGTGTACTGACGTCCCTTTTGCCGGGGGCGCTACATTCATGTTATGATTATAGGTGGATCCATAGCAGGTACTCTAGTCCACCGATCGTAGCTCTTCATCCCTTCCCGTCAGCTGAATTGGTGAGCCCCTTTCCTTTCGGGGCCTGACGTGGCTCATGCCGCTTCTATTTTGGGATCTTATTTTGATATTTGTATAAGGTATAGCCGGAGCCTTGTTACCGGCAAGTACATTATCATCCCTTTTTCATGTTTAAAGGCTCCATAGATAGGAAAAGTGAGTCATGAACTTATGTAATATGTAACTTGCACGTTGGGCTACCTAAAGTGTAAATCACACTATGAATCATGTACCATATGTATGTTTTGTAATAAAAAGGTATTTTGATTGTAAATGGTTACTTCTCTTGGCTAGTAAGTAATGAAAAATACGGGGTAACACGTGGGGTAGGAGAGGCACCCAGGTCCGCTTGATCGGGGCTACCCGATCGAGCGCCAGTCATGTCCCTCGGGTTTGAGGCGTGACAAGAATAACATCAAATTCTACCATGCTGATCAATAACAAATCGACTCTGGTCTCAAGACCACAAAGAGCAATCAAACATAACTGATAAGTGCGGTCCACAACAAGAGAATCTCCAACAGGAGTAGAAACATAAATAGGAGAACTCAAAGAATCTCGAGATACATCCAAATATGGGGAAAAATAAGAGGACACATAAGAATAAGTGGAGCCCGAATCGAATAAAACCGATGCATCTCAGTGACAGACCAAGATAATACCTGTAATGAGAGAATCGGAGGCGACGACCTCGGTACGAGCGGGAAGGGCATAGTATCTGGCCTGGCCTCCCTACGACGGCGACCTCTACCTCCCCCACCTCCACCTCTAGTTGGATGGGCAGGTAAGGTAGAAACTGGTTCTATGATCATAGCCTGAGAACTCTGCGAGGCATGCTGCGGCTGAGAAGTCTGTGGAGGTGCACCCCTCCTAAGTTCGGGGCAATCCCTCACCATATGGCATATGTCACCACGCTCAAAACAAGCTGTGGGAGTATGTAATAGCTGTGACCGACTCGGGCCAGGTCTACTGGACTGACCATTGGAAGCACCCCGCGCAGGAGGCGCCCTAGATACTGGTGGCACATAATAAGGCTCCTGAGATCTGGGAGGAGCTGGAATACCACTGGCTGCTGGAAGAGCTGAATGAACAGGGCGACTCATATAATCCCTACCATGATGACCTGCACCTGGGGAACGGGCACGAAAATAATGGCTCGACTCTTGAGACCTCTTGGCCTCCCTCTCCTCTCTATCCCTAACATGCATACCCTCAATCCTCCTAGCAATGCTCACCACCTGCTGATAAGAAATATACATATCCAACTCACGAGCCATAGTAAACATGATGCTGGGAATAAGCCCCTCAATAAAATGACAAACCTTCTCGCGAACCATAGAAAACAAGCTGGTGTATGTCAGGCAAAGTCGGTGAACCAGAGAGCATACTCCGAGACAGTCATAGTACCCTGGCTCAAACTCACAAACTCTGTGTGCCAAGCATCCCTAAGACTCTGGGTAACATACTCTCTCGCGAACATGTCTAAAAACTGAGCTTAAGTCAGGGAAGCTGCCTCATCCGCACTGTTTAACTCATAAGCATACCACCACTGATACACGACACCTCGAAGCTGGAAGGAAGTGAAGGAAACCCCGCTCGATCCTGATACACCCATGGTATGGAGGATATGTTAGCACTCCTCAAGAAATCCAATGGCATCATCTGAGGCTATTCCGCTGAATGTAGGAGGCTGATACTTCTTGAACCTCTCAAGCCTCTTCTGCTCCTCCTCTGAAGCTAATGCGCTCTCCTCGGGCTGAGCTGGGGATACCGGCTATACAGGAATAACCTCTAGGACCTGATTAAGATGCACTCACTACTCAGGAGTGCGGGCAGTGGGAGTCTGTGCTCCTCCCCCGGCCTTGGATGTAGCTGCAGCAAGGGGAAGCAACTCTGCCCGAGCTAGAGTGGCGTACATAGTCATAAACTGTGCTAGAGTCTCCTGAGTGCTGGAGTAGTAGTAATAGACGTATCAGGTGTCTGGACTCCAGCCGAAACTACTGGTGGCACCTCGGTGGTAGCTCGCGCGGGTTCTCTTGCTGTACCACGTGCGCGTCCTCGGCCTCTACCCTGGCCCCGGCCTCTGGTGGCTCCAGTAGGGGGTGCAGATGCCTGATCATCTCGGGTAGCACGTGTCCTCACCATCTATGAGAGAGTAGAAGATAGAGGTTTAGAATTGTGATATCAAAAAGTTCGCACGACAAGGAAATCAAATGAAGTGGAACTTTCCTAAACAGTTACATAGCCTCTCCTAGATAAGTACAGACATCTTCATACCAATCTGCGAGACTCTAATAAACCAGCTTGTGATTCATGACTTCTATGAACCTAGAGCTCTGATACAACCTTGTCATGACCCCAGTTCGCCCTCCGTGAACTATCGTGATGGCACCTAGTCGACTAGGTAAGCCTAACAAATGCGAAAAAGAAACAATTACGGAAAGAAAGTAATTAAAAACTGAGATAACAGAGATAAATAATGTTTAAGGTGCTGTCTGGCATATAACAGTACAAGAATATCAATCTAACACTCCCAAAATCCGGAACCCCATGAATCACAAGCTAAAATATTACATAATAAGCTCTAACAGCAGAATGTCTACCAACAAGGAAAAATACAGAAAGGGCCATACTAGTACTAAGAATAGAAAGGGACTCTTCAGTCTGCGGACGCGACAGATATACCTTGGAGTCTCTACAAAGAGCCTCGCTTCAAGCGTGTTAAGACTGGGTGGAAGAACCTGGATTTACACATAAAAAATATATGCAAGAAGGGCATGAGTACACCAAAGCGGTACTCAGTAAGTGCCAAGCCTAACCTCGATCGGGTAGTGACGAGGAAGGTCAGGGCACTACTGAGGCTAAAGGAAATACAAGATATAACAGTGTAAAATAAAATAGTACACTTAAGTGCAACATAAGTAACATAGGATAGAAGAACAACAACAACTTAAACAGAGACAAACTAATCACGGAAATAAATACAGCTCAACATAGAGATAACAACCGGGGATCTCCCATATACCGTTATGTAGTCCCAATTATAAATATCTAGTGTATCTCCCAGGATACCATCCCGTAGTCCAACTCATAGTGCGCGGGGATCTATCAAAATCCTGATCTGTAGTCCCAAATGTGAATACTCAGGACTGGGGGAATCTACCAGGTACAGTCATGTAGTTCCAATATAAAAGTTTGGGGGGGATCTCCCAGAATACAATTCCATAGTCCCAAAGTAAACATACAGGGGGATCTCCCGGGATACCGTCCCGTAGTCCCAAAGTAAACACACAACAACAACACCAAGAATACACAATTCAATTCAAATTCCATACCAAGATAAAACAGGTATTTCTAACCTAGCATGCTACACACAATTCAAATAAGGCAGTGGAGCAAATAAGCAATTAGGTCAATTAGGCATGCTTCCCTAAGCTAACAACATGCTTGAATGTCAAGTAGTATAAACAGGAAAAGAAATAAAATTCTAAATACTTAATGAAAACTAGATTTTTCAACAATTAACACAAGTACGCACTCATCACCTTACGTACAAGGCATTTTAAACATCAATAATACCAAATCCTAAGGGGGGGTTTCCCCCACACAATGTTAGACAAGCCACTTACCTCGAATCGGCTCAAAATCAACCCGGAACCACGTTCTTGCCGCGAGTATTCGACTCTAAATGGCCCAAACAATTCAATTTCATAATGTAATAACATTTCAAGTAACTGATTCTACAAATAAATTCTAAGCTAATACATGAAATTAGGTAAAATGACCAAAATTCCCTTTGGACCCACCTCTCGAAATTGGGTAAAATTTACATTTTTAGAATCCTCATACTGTCACGAGTCTAACCATACCAAAATTATCCAAATCCAATTTCAAATTCCCAATGAAAAATCGAAATTTAGGTCTAAGAACTTTCTCCAAATTCCCCCCCCCCCCCATTTTCATCTCAAATTCGAAATTAAATGATAAAACTAACAATAGATTAATGGAATACAACTAGAAAGGGATAAGGAATTGTTACCCACTGATTTCCTCTTCAAAAATCTCTCAAAATCGCCCTTTCCCGTGCTCCCAATCAATTTTTCTAACTTTTGGATCAAACCCTCGTTTTGCCCCTTTTTCTGACCAGGTATTTTGCACTCGCGGTTCAATTTATGCATCTGCGAGACCACTTCTGCGATTTCCACCTAATTTTCCTAGGGCCGCACCTGCGCTAACGCAGGTGCGCTCAAACTACCGCACCTGCGAAAATTGGGCTTCCCTCACGTGGCCGCATCTGCGGTCTTTCAGCCACTTCTGTGGCGCCGCACCTGCAGTCCCCAAGCCGCAGGTGCGATTATGACAGTAGACTCAATAGCTTCAGCTGCAAATTCCCAACTCCAAACTTCCCATTAACCATACGAAACCACCCCGAGGCTCCCGAGACCTTAACCAAAAGTGCGAACAAGCCATATACCACTATCCAAACTTATAGCAATCCTTAAAACACCTAAAACAACATCGAAACATCCAATTAACCATGGATTCAAGCCTAGAACTTCAAAAACTCTCAATTTACGCTTTCGATCAAAAAGTCTATCAAACCTCGTCCGAATAACTTAAGTAGCACACACGTCACATTCAACACTACAAAGTTACTCCAACTTCGGAATTCCATTCCGACTCTTAAATCAAAATCTCACTATCGAACGGAACTTCAAAAATTCAACTTTTGGCATTTCAAGCCTAAATAAGCTACGGACCTCCAAAAAAAATTTGAACACGCTCCTAAGCCCGAAATCACCCAACGGAGCTAACGAAACCAACAGAATTCCGTTCCAAGGCCGTCTTCACACTGTTCCAACTACGGTCCAAATTCTAAAACTTAAACTCTCATTTAGGGACTAAGTGTCCTAAAACTCTCTGAAACTCCAAATAAATCCTCCCGTAACTCACAATAGAAGAAACAAACACGAGGAATGAAGTTAATAGGGGATTGGGGCATTAATTCTCAAAAGGATTGGCCGGGTAGTGCCATCCTTCTTCTTCACAAATAGAGCTGGTGCACCCAAAAGTGACACACTAGGCCTAATAAACCCCTTCATAAGGAGTTCCTGAAGCTTCTCCTTCAACTCCTTCAACTCAACCGGTGCCATACAGTATAGATGAATAGAAATGGGTTGAGTTCCCGGTATCAAGTCAATACGAAGGTCAATATCTCTGTCGGGCGGCATGCCTGGCAAGTCTATAGGAAACACATCCAGAAAATATTGCACTACCAGGACAAAATAAATAGTAAGGGTCTCAGCACTAACATCCCTCACAAAGGAAAAATAAGATAAACAACCCTTCCCAACCATCCGCTGGGCCTTCAAGTGTGAAATCACTCTACTGGGGACATAGTCTAAAGAAACTCGCTACTTAATTCGTGGCAACCCAAGCATCACTAGCGTCACCGTCTTAGCATGACAGTCCAAAATAGCATGACATGAAGACAACTAATCCATGCCCAATATCACATCAAAATCAACTATACTAAGCAGCAAAAGATCAACTCTAGTCTCCAATCCCCCAATAGTCACTACACACGACCGATATATACGGTCCACAATAATAGTATGGCCCACCAGTGTAGATACATGGACAAATGAAGCTAAAGACTCACGAGGCATATCCAAATAATGAGAAAAATACGATGATACATATGAATAGGTGGAACCATGGTCAAGTAATGCAGAAGAATCTCGGTGACATGCTAAGACAATACATGTGATCACTGTGTCTGAAGCAATATCATCTGTCCTTGCATGGGAGTGCATAGAAATGGGCCTGATAGCCACTTAATCGTCCTCCCCCTCTTGGGAGACCCCTAGCTGACTGAGCTCCACCCCGAGCTGACGAGGCGGGTGGTGAAGTAACTGGCGCTAAAGTCGTAGGCTGGCTCTCTACTGGGCTGGACCTCCCACTAGGCATGGACAATCTCTCCTGATATGACCAAACTCTCTTGATGTGATTCTTTGAGTTAACAAAGAACCACCCGACTAGGATCAAGATCTTGAAACGAAAACGTGGTTTTGTAGGCCAATTTAAATAAATAACGTATCTTAAATTAGGACTCGAAATATGATTTGTAACGAACCGATCGGTCGTTTCGAGCCCTAGCATGTCGTTCAGCAGTCTGAGGCCATGAGCAGCTTCATTTACGGAATTGTGACTTGTTCGCATGGTCGGAATTTAAATCTAGGAAGATCAGAGTTAAATTTAAATGAAAAATTCTCATTTGAGAAGCTTAAAGTTGAAAGAATGAACTAGGATTAGAATTTTGAGTAAACGACCTTGGAATCAGGATTTGAAGGTTCCAGCAGGTTTGTATGATGATTTCGGACTTGGGCGTATGCCCGGATTGGGTTTTGGATAACCCGGGAGCATTTTAGCGCCTATTGTGGAAGTCAGCATTTTAGAAGGAATTTCTTAAATTTGGCCCAAAGTGAATTTTAGTATTCTCGATGTCCGTTTGATATTTAAAGTCTGGGAATAGCTCCGTATGGTGATTCCGGAGTTGGGAGAGCGATCGGAAGTGAATTCGGAGGTCCGTAGGTTATTTTGAAGCCATTTGGCTAAAGATTAAAATTTGAAGGTTTTGAGAAGTTTGACCGGAGGTTGACTTTTTGATATCAGAGTCGAAATCCAATTCCAAAAGTTGGAGTAGGTCTGTAATATCAAATATGCCTTGTGTGCAAAATTTGAGGTCAATCGGACGTGATTTGATAGGTTTAAGCATCAGAAATAGAAGTTGAAAAGTTCAAAGTTCATTAAGCTTGGATTGGAGGTCGATTGATGATTTTAGCGTTGTTTGATGTGATTTGAGGCCTCGAGCAAGTCCGTAATGTGTTTAGGGATTGGTTGGTAGGTTTGGTTGAGGTCCCGGGGGCCTCAGGTGGATTCCAGGTAGTTAACGGATCGAAATTGGAATTTGGAAGAGAGCTGAAGGCATCTGATTGCTGGTATTTTCACTTCTGCGGTTGGTTGACCGCAGAAGCGGCACCGCAGAAGCGAACGGGCAGCTGCAGATGTGATTTTCGGTCCAAAGCTTGAGGACCACAAATGCGGTCTAAATTCTGCAGAAGCGGAACTGCATCTGCGGAAGGGGCATTGCAGAAGCGGAAGAGAGGGCCTTGGGGAAGGACCGCAGATGCAGTCAAGGTTTCGCAAAAGCGGAACCGCATATGCGGTGGTATGATCGCAGAAGCAAAAAGGGGGCTAAGCCAGGGAATCCACATAAGCGTCCTTCTATGCAAAAAAGCGGAGCTGCATAAGCAGCTGTAATTCTGCAAAAGCGAAAATGTCTGGAGGCAGAAGCATGTTTTAAATCGCGATTGGGAGTTCATGTCTCTCATTTCTCATGAATTGGGGAGATTGTTGGGGAGCTTCAAAGAGGGATTTTCATCAACAATGTTAAGGTAAGTTATTTCTACCTATTATGAGTTAAATACATTAATTATGTATGGATTTTAGTATGAAAATGGGTAGAAAATTGAGGGTTAGAGGAAGACCTAGAAATTAGTATTCTAGGAATTTGACCACAATTTTGGGTATGAAATTTAGAGAAAATCATATATTTGAGTTCGTGAGGCTATGGGTAATATTTATCTTTGAAAATTTTTGGATTCCGGGCACGTGTCCCGAGGGCATTTTCGTCAACTTTTCGTTCGGGGTTAGGAATTGTTACAAATTGGGTTGTAAAGTTTAATTGAGATTATATTAATGGATTTGTACGACCATTGGCTAGTTTTGGAGCATTTTTGCGTTGGTTCGAGCCTTCGGAAGAATTGTAGAATGCCGGTTGTGGATCTTTGGAGCGAGGTGAGTCTCCTTTCTAATCTTGGAAGGGGGGATTTACCCCATAGGTGAGTTAAATTGGTTATGTGCTCCTATTTGTGGGGGCTACGTACGCACGAGGTGATGAGAGTCCGTGCGTAGCTACTATTATGCTATTGTTCGAGTAGTCTAGGACCCAAAAACATGTTATACTTGGATTATTTGTGAACACATTGATGGCTTGAATTCCTAAATCACATTAAATTAGTAAATGAATTTCAAAGGGATTAAGCTTCATTTCTTAAAATTGTAAAAGGTGAATTGGTTTTATTTGAATAAATATTCCCCGATAAGCTCTTATTTGACTGATTGAGCATGTATTCTTATGTGCACCTGCGTTGCATGCATGATTCGCGAGCAGGGTATGTGTTTATTTCTGGAACGGGCCGAACGCCTCAGTAGATTAAATAGATTCATCTATGGTACGGGCTGCTCGACCCTCGGCAGTGCACAATTTACATTTCTATTGGAGCGGGCCGTCGACCTCAGCATGATTTGCGCATGTTTGTGCTGTTGTCCGGAACTTATTTAAGTTGTCATTTCCTCACTCTGGCTCGAGATTTATTTGTTTAATAATAAAGAGGACCTATGGAAAATTCCTATGAAAGAATTATGTGTTTACTTGTTTCCTCTATTTGGATTAAAATCATGTTTATAAAATAAATTCACTGTTTAATATATTTATTAAGGATGAATAATTATTGGGCCACTAGAGAGTGTCAAAGTTGACCATCTCGTCTCTACCCCTCTGGGATTAGGCGGGATACTCATTGGGTACACGTTTTTGTACTCATACTACACTTGCTGTGCATTTTGTTGCACAGGTATATGTGACTCTAGTGGCTTACTAGGCATAGTAGCACGGATGATTCTGGGACTAGGTGAGCTGCATCATTCGAGATGGCCGCAGCTAGAGTAGTCCCTTCCTTTGCACTTTATTTACTTTTCGTCCACTGTATCCCGGGCGGATGTTGTATTTTATTTCTCTTAACAGTAGATGCTCATGCACTTGTGACACCGGGTTTCAGGATGGTTTGGAGTATTGTATTAATTGCTTAACCTTTAAATTTGATTTGAAAATATGTTCTTTAAAATTTCTAAATAATGAAGGAAAAATCCTGTATTTTAAAAGTGTTAAAACGAGACTAACTTAAAGTATTTGAGTTGGCTGGCCTGACAATGGTATCCGGTGCCACCACGACCCTTAGTGGATTTTTGGTCATGACAACATGGTATTAGAGCACTAGCTTCCCATCGGTCTCACGACTCATGAGCAAGTCTAGTAGAGTCTCGCGGATCGGTACGGAGACGTCTGTACTTATCTTCGGGAGGCTGCAGGGCTGTTAGGAGTACTTTCCTTCTTGATTTCCTTATCGTGCGGTTCTATTACTTTGAGGTTTATGCCTTTGATTCCTTCCTATTCAATCTTACACGATGCGAGCGCTTGCTAGAAATCGAGAATTTGAAGAATTGAAATGGCACTACAAATGTGGTGTGGGATGATTTTCCCGGTATAGTTGATTGGACTATTATAGTCGCTCTATGGAAGGGTATTCTATTGTTTAGCTCAGTAACATGATTTCTAAGAGCCTTGAGGCTAGGCACATGTTGCCATAATGCTCATGACCGATTTTTCGCAGTGTTGTTGTGATGGTAGGATGTTTGCCCACGTGTCGGGGCAGTGGATGAATTGAAGGGAGGTTTACTCAGCGTGTAATCAAGGGATTTAGTATTTTATTTCTGACAGGGGAAAAGGCAGTCGAATTAAGAATGGTCAGATGTGGGCTAGTGAAAGTAATGAGACTTGGCATTTGCAAGCGTGGTTGAGCTTCTCTTCTATGATGGGGTGTCGTGGTCCTATTGGAACGTACCAAGTTTGTCAATGTTATAATTTGCTACAATTCGCCTTTATGGCAGGATATTGTAAAATAGTATTGGAGACATGACTGTCAGTTGTTGCATGGTGCGGTGGTTCAAGATCGAATCAGAATTTCTAATGTTGACGATCGATAAAAATGACCTTTGGAAAGGCTTAAAGATTAGCAGCTATTATGGGTTCAAGTGCCACGAAGATAGGGTTTATTTAAGGCAACAATTGAGCAGCAAAGTATGAGGAAAGACATGTGGGAAGCATCAGGCGGTGTTTAAAATTTCTAGAAGGCCAAGTATGAGAAGCAAGGTTGAGTGGTTAATTAAAGAGATGAGTTCCGCCAAAGTGGGAGAGTGGCGGGTGTTGCATATGGGCTTGGTAGTAGGATGACTGTGCACCTAAAGCAGGTTTGGATCGAATTGGGGGGATTTTAATGATTGGTGGTTGAAGCCTGTGGGTATTATGTGCTATTATGCGGCAGAAGATCGATATGGCAGAAAGGAGCTGCTTGAAATGGAGAAGGGTGCAGCATAACCCTGAAATTGGGAGGATATTGCTGCACATTTAACTGATGTTCGCGAGGAGTGAACAGACTGGTGCAGCTAGAGAGTGAGCTTGGACTCAGGCTTTGGTTGTTGATGTCATAGTGACTGTATCCCGTGCAACATCATTTGGAAGGTGTCGGGAAGTGGTTTCCGCAAGCGAGTTATCTCCCGTGAGCAGATTAGCGGTCGCGTGGTTGGCGAAGCTTCTGCAAGGAATTATATTGGTTGTCCAACAAAAAATTCGGTCGTGCAAATGTGGATGATGATTCAGAACATGAAAGATGGGGATTTACAGGAAGATTCCGAGGAATTTTGATAACTTATGGCGCGAGGTTATGTCAATAAGAGGTAAAAAGGTCGGGCGAACTCAAGAATGGTGGAGTGATGGCTTCAAGCTAAGTGGGAGAGTCCCACCGCTTGTGATTGGGCTGTATAATTAACTACTTGTGTGATTTCTGGTTATTGGCATATTGATGGATTAATTCACCTACGAGAAAGGACCATAAGTACTCAATTGAGCGGAGGAATTATTGAGGATGTTCTATGGTTAGCCTTATGGGCTCATATTCGAACTTGGGAAAAGATTCAAAATTTATGCCTTGTATAGAAGCGGGTTTAAAGGGGGGTAGTCCTGCCAAGTGCTTCGTTGAGATGGTATTAATGTGCTAGAAGATTCATGGGTTTGATTATATTTGGGACCAAGTCAGAGCGGGTGGCTCTCAATAACGGTCCTAGTGGAACTCAAAAGATAAAGTGTGGTACCTAATAATTTCACGCTTATAAATACAGCTAAGAATCAAGCTTTGTAGCAGCTTATGAGAAGGTACCCAGAATGTTTTATGATGTGTTAACTTGTGGTGTAGCATTTGAGAAATGTGAAATAATTTGTGAGATTTGAGACAACATGGTCTCGCAGGTCAAGGTCACTCGGGGTGAGTGTAGAGGGGGTATGTTATGCGTTGAAGAGAATTAGTATTATTTCCAAAGCAATCAAGGATAAATTGGAGTGAAAGGGATTGATTAGTCATAGTTGAAGTTGGCATGTTGGAGTCTGTGGTCCGTTCATTCAGCATGATCGAGTTATGCATTTGAATTGTGGCGGTACGTGTGAGGTTTATCAGCCGCCGCGATTGATGGTTTATCAGGAGCATTCTTCTGTTATGACTCGTTAAGTGAAAGCGGATTCCGGAAGGGCTATGGTGGCTTGGACCACTACTTGCAGATTTGCATATTCTATGGGTATGGGAAACTACCTGTGTGTTTCTATGAATCTCCTGAAGTGAGTTAAGTGAAAAGTTCGTATATGATGAATTGTTAAAAAAATGATAATGACTTCAGAGTTATGATGAAAAATCGTGTTCTATCATATGTTGGCACGTTGGATGCAGTGAGTAGCATGGAGATGCGAAGTGAGGATCAAAGTTGCAGTTCGATGTTGAAAAGGATGTCATGGGCTCGGATAAGAAAGGAAAGGGTCGAATGATTAAAGTAAGTTGGTAGTGTATTCAGCGTCCCCTGGGAGCGATGTGTTGTGAAAGAGGCTTTGCATCCTGGTTAAGGGTTCTTGATCGCTTTTCAACGTTAGTGCGTCCGGTGATTTAGATGTGCGGACCCGTTAATTATTTCAGAAGATTGTGGGAGCGTGTCCCACGGGAAGACTGTATAAGTGTGACAGGTAGTCACTGGAGTGGCTAAAGATTTAAAACAAGTATGAGGATTGTGGTAATATCATTAATTTGAGAATTTATGCCTGGAGGGCACTCTGTATATTGGGTTGTGAACTGAGGAGGTTGCTTCTGTTATGATGGTTATCCTTACGTGATGTGAGGGAAAAGGGAGTTACTACGAACCTTTGAAAGGTCATTGGCCAAGTTGGTGCAATCAGAAGTCGATTTGATATCGGTGGATTGATTTATTTGCTAACAGGGCTTTATATCAGGCCAGTTGTGTTCATTTCAACGAGCGTTCCTTATGGAGGAATAGTCGAGGTGTTATCTTGTCATCAGCTTTTCCAAGTAATGATGTATTGCACCATATGAGTTGCGAGACGACTTAGTAAGTCCTTATGTGTTGAGGTTCCACGTGGCGATGATGTTATGTGAGCAGAATGGCTCTTGTGATTCAGATCTTGTGTCGCACCTTAGTGGTGCTTGAGTTTGGTAGCCTATAGCGCTATGTGTTTTCTCAGGGATGGTATTATGCACTTAGTGTGCTTACGATCAAAATTTGATATTTTATTGTAATGAGCAGGTTTAGCTTGAAGTGTAATCTCCTTATGTGAGATCTATGTGTGGATCGGGTTGTGTGCCGCAACAGTGTGATGTTAAGTCTGGTTTTTCTATATGCTATTTCTTTGTGTGTTTTGCTTCCTATATTTTAAAGAAAGTCCGTATTAGTGCGGGGGTTAGGTAATTCCTTCCGGAGTTCAATTTCCGTTTATGTTGTGTTCGGATTGGTGGCCTATTGGCACATTGTGGCGTTATATGAGACTTGTGATCGCATTCGGGGTGGCTTATTGCCTGAGCAGTTCGTACTGGGTAAGATGAGATTGTGGGATTTAGGATCAGTACAATCTGATTATATGAAGTATATTAAGGAGCGAAGATCATTATTTGGTTCAGAATGTAGCAATGTTTCTTGTCAAAAGTATAGACTCTATGATTGGTTGGCTCGGCAGTTGATTATGACTTTCGGCATCTCATCCATCGTGGTGGTATTGTAATAGTTAGAGTAAGACCTATGTAGGTCATGAGGTACAATGGGAGCATCAGATTCGTTACTTTTGATTAATTCAAACAAGAATGTTATTGTGGTCCTATGAGTAAAGTGATGCAAAGTGTGAATTTAGCAGAGTTATGCAGTCATGTTTGGGTACAACGTATAGTGATTGATACAGTGATCGTATGTTGGAAACAGGCCTAGTATAGAATTCCGGATGTTGGAATTGGGTTCTAAGGCTTAATTGATTGAATAAAAAGGGAGTATCTTCAGAACTTATCGAGCTAATGTGCTCAACTAAGTTGTGATAGCACAGGAAGGTGTTTGGGGGTGCTAAATAGTGATTTTCAGACTACTCCAGTGTAGTTCTCAGCAACTTCGAGGACGAACGTATATTTAAGTGGGAGAGAATGTAACGACCTAACCGGTCATTTTGAGCCCTAGCGCGTCGTTCAACAGTCTGAGGCCATGAGCAGCTTCATTTCAGGAATTATGACTTGTTCGCATGGTCGAAATTTAAATCCAGGAAGATCAGAGTTAAATTTAAATGAAAAATTCTCATTTGAGAAGCTTAAAGTTGAAGGAATGAACTAGGATTGGAATTTGGAGTAAACGACCTCGGAATCAGGATCCGAAGGTTCCAGCAGGTTCGTATGATGATTTCGGACTTGGGTGTATGTCCGGATTGGGTTTTGGATAACCCGGGAGCATTTTGGCGCCTATTGTGAAAGTTAGCATTTTAGAAGGAATTTCTTAAATTTGGCTTGAAGTGCATTTCAGTGTTATCGATGTCCATTTGGGATTCCGAGTCTGGGAATAGCTCCGTATGGTGATTTTGGAGTTGGGAGCGCCATCAGAAGTGAATTCGGAGGTCCGTAGGTTATTTTGAAGCCATTTGACTAAAGATAGAAATTTGAAGGTTTTTGAGAAGTTTGACCGGAGGTTGACTTTTTGATATCGGAGTCAGAATCTGATTTCAAAAGTTAGAGTAGGTCTATAATGTCATATATGACTTGTGTGCAAAATTTGAGGTCAATCGGACGTGATTTGATAGGTTTAAGCATCGAAAATAGAAGTTGAAAAGTTCAAAGTTCATTAAGCTTGGATTGGAGGTCGATTGATGATTTTAGCGTTGTTTGATGTGATTTGAGGCCTCGAGCAAGTCTGTAATGTGTTTAGGGATCGGTTAGTAGGTTTGGTTGAGGTCCCGGGGGCCTCGGGTGGATTCCGGGTGGTTAACGAATCGAAATTGGAATTTGGAAAAGAGCTGAAGGCATCTGGTTACTGGTATTTTCGCTTCTGCGGTTGGTTGACCGCAGAAGCGAACGGGGAGCCGCAGATGTGGTTTTCAGTCCAAAGCTTGAGGACCGCAGATGTGGTCTAAATTTCACAGAAGCGGAACTTCATCTGCGGAAGGGGCATCGCAGAAGCGGAAGAGAGGGCCTTGGGGAAGGACCGCAGATGCGGTCAAGGCTCCGCAAAAGCGGAACCGCATCTGTGGTGGTATGATCGCAGAAGTGAAAAGGGGGCTAAGCTAGGGAATCCACAGAAGCGTCCTTCTGTCCACAAAAGCGGAGTCGCATAAGCGGCTATAATTCCGCAAAAGCGAAAATGTCTGGAGGCAGAAGCTTGTTTTAAATCGCGATTGGGAGTTCATTTCTCATGGATTGGGGCGATTGTTGGGGAGTTTCAAAGAGGAATTTTCGTCAACAATGTTAAGGTAAGTTATTTCTACCTATTATGAGTTAAATACATTAATTATGTATGGATTTTAGTATGAAAATGGGTAAAAAATTGAGGGTTGGAGGAAGACCTAGAAATTAGTATTCTTGGAATTTGACCATGATTTTGGGTATGGAATTTAGAGAAAATCATATATTTGAGTTCGTGAGGCTATGGGTAATATTTATCTTCGAAAAATTTTGGATTTCGGGCATGTTGGCCCGAGGGCATTTTCGTCAACTTTTCGTTCGGGGTTAGGAATTGTTACAAGTTGGGTTGTAAAGTTTAATTGAGCTTATATTAATGAATTTGTATGAACATTGGCTAGTTTTGGAGCATTTTTGCATTGGTTCGAGCCTTCGGAAGAATGTAGAATGCCGGTTGTGGATCTTTGGAGCGAGTTGAGTCTCCTTTCTAATCTTGTGAGGGGGGAATTTACCCCATAGGTGAGTTAAAAGTATTATGTGCTCCTATTTGTGGGGGCTACATACGCACGAGGTGACGAGAGTCCATGCGTAGCTCCCATTATGCTATTGTCCGGGTAGTCTAGGACCCAAAAGCATGTTATACTTGGATTATTTGTGAACCCATTGATGGCCTGAATTGCTAAATCACATTAAATTAGTAAATGAATTTCAAAGGGATTAAGATTCATTTCTTAAAATTGTAAAAGGAGAATTGGTTTTATTTGAATAAATATTCCCCGATAAGCTCTTATTTGACTGATTGAGCATGTATTCTTATGTGTAACTGCGTCGCATGCATGATTCGCGAGCAGGGTATGTGTTTATTTCTGGAACGGGCCGAATGCCTCGGCAGATTAAATAGATACATCTATGGTACGGGCCGCTTGACCCTCGACAGTGCACAATATACATTTCTTTTGGAGCGCGCCATCGACCTCGACATGATTTGCGCATGTTTGTGCTGTTGTCCGGAACTTATTTAAGTTGTCACTGCCTCACCCTGGCTCGAGATTTATTTATTAATAATAAAGAGGACCTATGAAAAATTCCTATGAAAGAATTATGTGTTTACTTGTTTCCTCTATTTGGATTAAAATCATGTTTGTAAAATAAATCCACTGTTTAATATATTTATTAAGGATGAATAATTATTGGGCCACTAAAGAGTGTCAAAGTTGACCATCTCGTCTCTAACCCTCCAGGATTAGGCGGCATACTCATTGGGTACACGTTATTTTTGTACTCATACTACACTTGCTGTGCATTTTGTTGCACGGGTATATGTGACTCCAGTGGCTTACTAGGTATAGCAGCACGGATGATTCTGGGACTAGGTGAGCTGCATCATTCGAGACGGCCACAGCTAGAGTAGTCCCTTCCTTTGTACTGTATTTACTTTCCGTCCACTGTATCCGGGGCGGATGTTGTATTTTATTTCTCTTATCAGTAGATGCTCATGCACTTGTGACACCGGGTTCTGGGATGGTTTGGAGTATTGTATTAATTGCTTAACCTTTAAATTTGATTTGAAAATATATTCTTTAAAATTTCTAAATAATGAAGGAAAAATCCTGTATTTCAAAAGTGTTAAAACGAGACTAACTTAAAGTATTTGAGTTGGCTGGCCTGACAACGGTGTCCGGCGCCACCACGACCCTTAGTGGATTTTGGATCGTGACATAATTATTCAAAAACGAGGTGAAAGAGGACAGTCAGAACTATAAAAAAGAATATTTACTCGTTCAAAACAAATAAGTATTGATACTGTACCGGTTCAATTAAAGTTATGATTCTATGATATCCAAAAAATGACTTTAGATCAAGAAACGTGTTCTTGAATGATCAAGAACTATAAAATTCCTAAAGTCACCACTTAGAAATAATTAATGTGATAAAGAAATGTCACACGCAATCGAAAATAAGACAAATACTATCACCACCTTGCTTGGAACCAAAAACAAGGATAAAGAAGACAAAATAGAGAAAAACACTCTATTGTAAAACTAGGCAAACCTCAAAAAAGTGAATTCCATTCTTCAAGGTAAGAAACCCTTTATATAGGCCTAGAGTCTCTTCTTTTATGACTACAATTCCTATTCTAATAAGAAAAAAAAATTACTAAAGACAAAGAAAGTAAAATCCCTACTCTACAAGGAAAACAAACTAGAATTCGACTAAAAGAAAAATCCTATTTCTAAAAGGAACAAAATAAATCCTATATTAAGAAGGAAAGAATCTTGGCTTTTGGAAATCAAGCTTGAGCTTCTTGGACTTCTTGCGCTTCTTAAAATTAAGTTCATATGTTTGGACTTGAGCTCTAAAATATGATCTTGGCCAAAATTAATGAAATTTAACATAGTTTCTTCTTTTGCATCATTCTCCCCTGGTTGTGAAAGACTCGTCCTCGAGTCTAAAGGCTCCATAAATGGCACAAGATTGGAATTTTCCATAATTTTGTTGAACTCATATTCACCAGGCTCTAAGTTGCATTTTTCTAACTTGTTAAAGAGCTTTATCGTAATGTAACAAAGTTTAGGATGTGGCCGAACTAAATCTCACTTTCTCAATAGTAACCTTGTACCAATATTTTTACAATAAATCCGCCTAAATAAATTTTCAAACACTAATCCATAATCGTAAGGTTTTTTCTTTTCATCTTCAAGAATCTTGAACTTCTCCATGTCAATGTGGTGCTTATGGAATACGGCCAAAAAAGTCGATTTAGTACCACAAAAACCCTTAGAAGAATCAAATTCAAGTATCTTTAGATCTATCTTGAAAATTGAAGTATATCTTTTTGAGAATTCACCAGCAACAACACTCTCATATTTAACTAGATCATATCCATCAATGGAATTTGTTCTGATATCTCTTATTCCAACATATTCTTGAAAATATTCATCCTAGGGAAGCAATAAAAAAATTGGAACAAAATATGAACTCAAACCGTCCATTATGGACTCCCTTTTAAGCAACCATTCCTCTCGTATTTGCAAAATTTCATGAATTTCTGGATTAATGCAATATGTTGCCCCGTTTGGAAAGATAAAATCAATAATAAAATCAATATTATGTTGAGCATCTCTATTAGGTGAAAAGGTAAGCTCACATATGAGATGCTCCAACGGATCATCATCAAACTTCGGAGATAAATCCTCAACTGGTGGATCTAGTGCATACTCCTCCTCCTTGTGCTCTACCATAGTAATACCAACATTCAAAGAATTTTCTCCATTGATTGGACCAATTATTTGTAGTTTTTTCAGAAAAGAATCATCATTGATCTTTAGATTTTTAACAATTTCTTCGGAATGCAGTGGTACTAAAATAATCTTACATCCATCCTCTATAAAAGAATAGGTATTAAGGTCTTCATCATATTTACCACACCTATCATACACCCATGGTCTTCTAAGTAATAAGTGACAAACATCCATATTCACTACGTCACACCAAATCTTGTCTTTATATATCTTACCAATGGAAAAAGATACTAGGCATCGACGAGTTACCTCTAAACCATCATCATCTTCAACTTCAATATTGTAAGGATATGGATGAAGTTGGTAGACAAGCTGAGTTTCGAAATCATCTCTTCAAAAATGATATTTATGTGACTCCCACGATCAATGATCAACGGACAAACTTTTCCATGGGAGGTACATATAGTGTGGAAAAGAGATTCATGTTGTCTAGTTTCTTCATCTTCTTAAACCAAGAATCTTCCTCTTGGTTGAATCTTGGCCATGATAAATTCTTCAACTTGGGACATGTGGATTATAGCTCTGGTACCAAATTGATGTGATAAATTCATCAACCTGGGACCTATGAATTATAGCTCTGATACCAAATTGATGTGATTCTTCAAGTTAACAAAGAGCCACCCGACCATGATCAAGGTCTTGAAACGAAAACATGGTTTTGTGGGCCAATTTCAAGAAATAACGTATCTCAAATTTTAGGACTCAAAATCTAATGATTCAAAAATAAGGTAAAAGATAATAATCTGAACTATAAGAAAGAATAATTACTCGTTCAAAATAATTAAATATTGATAATGTACCGGTTCAATTAAAGTTATGATTCTATGATATCCAAAAATATAAAATTAGATCAAGAACGTGTTCTTGAATGATCAAGAACTATAAAATTCCTAAAGTCACCACTTGGAATCAATTAACGTGATAAAGAAACACCACACGCAATCGAAAACAAGATAAAGACTATCACCACCTTGCTTGGAACCAAAAACAAGGATAAAGAAGACAAAATAGAGAAAAACACTCTATTGTGAAACTAGGGAAAGCCTCAAAAACGTGAATTCCATTCTACAAGGCAAGAGAACCCTTTATATAGCCCTAGAGTCTCTTCTTTGATGACTATAATTCCTATTCTAATAAGGAAATAAAATAACTAAATACAAGGAAAGTAAAATCCCTACTCTACAAGGAAAAGAAACTAGAATCCTACTAAAAGGAAAATCCTTATTCTAAAAGGAATAAACTAAATCCTATTTTAAGAAGGAAAGAATCTTGGATTTTTTAAACCAATCTTGAGCTTCTTGAAATTAAGTCCATATGTTTGGATTTGAGCTCTAAAACATGATCTTGGCCAAGATTAATGAAACTTAACATAAATTCTTCTTTTACATCATCTCCACACTCGTAGAAACTCCCTGGTGCTGGTGGTGGGGACTGAAAGGAGCGCCGAGACCGGGATAACTTGTTGAAGGACCTGGCATGGATGAGACCTGAACTGATGGAGCAAGGGACAAACTCTAAGCTGGAAGGGCACTGAGAGATGAGTGACTCGGCTGAGAACTGTGAGAACCATGTCTAGATGATGCACCACGATGAAATAGACGAGCCTTATGAGCATTCCTATAGGGACGATCCCTGTCATGGTGGAACTGCCTCCAGAAGGAACACCACCAAAACTACCCAATCCATGAGACCTCTTGACCTCCCTCTGAATCTGCTCCTGGAAGTGGACCGACTTTATATCCCGAGCAATGTCAACAACCTCCTCAAAAGTAGCACCAGACACCCTCTCTCTAGTCATAAGCACCCGCAGCTAAAATGTGAGGCCATCAACAAACCTTTTGATCCTCTCCCTATCAGTGGGAACTAGCCAAACCACATGACAGGCCAACACAAAAAACCTCCTCTCATACTGCATCATAGTCATATTATCCTGACGCAACTGCGCAAACTGCCTGCGCAGCTCCTCCCTGCTAGACTGCGGCACATACTTTTCCAAGAAGAGAACAGAGAAATCCTGACATATAAGTGGCACTGCACCAACCAGCCTACGCCTCTCATAAGCCTCCTACCAGGTGAAGGTAGCTCCGATGAACTGAAAAGTAGTGAATGAGACCCTACTAGTCTCCAGAATATATACCTGCTGTATGGAAGATCCTGTGACATCTGTCCAAGAAACCGTAGGCATCCTCCGAATCTATCCCACTGAGAAATAGAGGCTGAAGTCTACCAAACCTCTCTAGTCTTTGCTACTCATCATCAGTCCTAGCAGGGACCATATGGGCCTCAGCAGCTGCTGCTGGCTGGGCTGGTAGTGCCCCCGGTGTCCGGAGTCCCTGCATTACCTGCTCTACTATGCGGGCAGCGGGAGTTTGAGTAACTTCCCCGGCCTGAGAAGTGGCTGCTGCGGTCAGAACAGAGACTACCTAAGCAAGACTGGTGCATACGATCAACATATGAGCTAAAGCCTCTTGAAGGCCTAGAATCATAATAGGCACAACTGGTGCCTGAGCTGGTCCCACTGGCGCATCCACAACTGGGACCTGATCATGAACTGGGGCAATTAGTGGATCAGTAGGTGCTTCCCTAGCTAGTGTGCGAGCTGTACCTTTGCCCCTACTGCGACCTCGACCTCTCATGGCCTTGACTGGTGCTACTGGTGGTCGTCCGTCCTGCCCAATAGCACATGTCCTCACCATCTGTGAGAAAATAGAATAACAGAAGTTTAGTTACTAGAATCAACAGATTCACACGACAAGAATTCAAGAATGCAAAGTTTCCTAAGGGTTCGGCAAACTCTCAAAGATACATACATCTCCATACCGATCCACAAGGCTCTACTAAACCTGCTCATGACTTATGAGACCTATGTAACCCAGGCTCTGATACCAACTGATCACGCCCAACTATGCCTTATAAAAAGGACAATGCGGTCGTTGCAAATATAATCCGGTTTACAAGTCCGGAGTCGAATCCCACAGAGAACTAAGGTTTAGCTACA
>MU723561.1:76575-140791 GCA_026770625.1 Nicotiana glauca
AAGTAAACTCGAGTGTAATAAGCGACTAAAATACGTAATTATAGCCTATCATCACCAACTTATCATGACCCAAAACCAAACCCATCGTGATGGTGCCTATTATGGCACTAGGCAAGCCAACATTTCAAATTACTTTCAATATTTAACAGAAATGAATTAACACATTCAAAATAACCAGATTTTTTCATAAGAAGGGGGTAAACTCAAAAACATTAGTGCGGAAGATAACCCGACATCGGGGTATCACTAAGTCATGAGCATCTAAACAACCAGTCTAGAAATAGTGTTTACAAGAGTTTATGTCAAAATACCAATACAAGAAAGAAATATAAGAAGGAAGGAGAGATAAGGACTGCGAACGCCGGAAGCTACCTCGTGAGTCTATGATACTCAACCGCGCACGAGATCAACATCCACCGTGTTTGGAAACACCTGGATCTACACATAAAGTGCAGGGTGTTGCGTAAGAACAACCAACTCAGTAAGTAACAATAATAAATAAGGAACTGAAGATAGTGATGAGCTACACAGTTATAGTTCTGTGACGACCCAAAGGGTCATCACTTGTTTTCTTATCCATTCCGTACTTATGAGGCCCTGAAAATCTCATTTATAATCACCTCGATTTGCGTGCGCAGTCTGGGCACATAGCCGGAAAGCTTAAATGTGAAAGTAAAAAATGCTAAGTTTTGATATTAAAACGAATAAATTCGACTTCGATCAATATTTTGGTAAACGGACCCGGACCCATGATTTGACAGTCCTGGAGGGTCCATAGGAAAATATAGGACTTGGGTGTATGCCCGGAATCGAATTCCGAGGTCCCAAGACTGAGAAATAAATTTTTTAGTAAAATTGTTTTATGAAAATATTTAAGGAAATTGGAAATGAAATCTGATTAGAACGTGTTGGTATTTGGCACGTATTGGTTCCAATGCCTGGTACATGTCTTATATGTGATTTATGATGTTTTTGTAATGTTTGGTTCGAATCGGACGTTGTTTGACGTGTTTCGGGCTTAAATCTCTAAAATCAAAAATTAATGAAGTTTGAGAAAAAACTAGTGACTTTGAGGTTTGATTCAAGGTTTTTGATGATATTTTGGTGATTTGATCGCACGGTTAAGTTCGTAAGATGTTGTTGAGTTAGTGCATGTGTTTGGTTAGGAGCCCCGAGGGCTCGGGAATGTTTCAGTGGTGTTTCTGAGTGATTTCGGACTAAGGAGAATTGCAAATTTTGTCTTCAGTAGTTGCAGGTCCATTTGTTCTTCGCGTTCGCGACGCCTCTTCCACGTTCGCGAAGCTCTAAGTTTTCCTTCATCGCGTAAGAACCCAAACCTCGTGTTCGCGTAGAGTTATTTGGCCCTGGGGGACTTGGCCTCCTTTCCTCTTCGCGTTCGCATTTGTACCCTCGCGATCGCGTAGCTTAA
This sequence comes from Nicotiana glauca, assembly GCA_026770625.1. Lineage (NCBI taxonomy): Eukaryota > Viridiplantae > Streptophyta > Magnoliopsida > Solanales > Solanaceae > Nicotiana > Nicotiana glauca. The sequence continues at coordinate 78,005 of MU723561.1, forward strand.
CGGAACTTCTTCATCGCGTTCGTGGTTCGCATAGGCCAAATTTTTGGACCCCAGTATTTCCTTCTCCTTCACGATACTCGTCTCGTGATTGCGATGGACTATCAGTGCTACCCTTCGCGAACGCGACCAGCCTGTCGCAAACGCGAAGGGAAATTTTTCCCAATTATATTTTTAATTCCAAAAACAGAACAGTGATGGGATTTTCATAAGTTTTCACGAGCTCTTTCTTCTCCAAGGTCCTTAGGCGTCCATTGAAGCATTTCTTCACCACAACTTCTTGGGTTAGTAAATTTTAACTCGTTTTCTTCATTGTCCATCAATATCTATTGAATTCCTAGGCCTAAAACATGTAATTTAGGGTAGAAATTGAGGGAAAAGGGTAGAGTTAGATCTTTTTGATTTTTCTTGATTTAGACCTCGTTTTGGGGTCGAATTTGACAACAAATTATATATTCGGGCTCGTGGGTGAATGGGGGATTTGATTTTGGTCCGAACCTCGTGTTTTGACCAAGCGGGCCCGGGGTCAATTTTTGGGATTTTGGAAAGAAAGTTTGGAAATCTATAATTAGGCATTGGGTTTGATTTGTTTAGCATGTATTGATGTTATGACGTCATTATTGTATAGATAGATTGATTTGGAGCCGAATTCGAGAGGGAAAGCGGTTGTTGAGGATTGATTTGGTCATGGAAGTTGAGGTAAGTGTTTGGTTTAACCCTAGCTTGAGTGATTAAGAGCTGAGTCTTATTTGCTATGTGGTAATTGTCGAGTACGATATGCAGGCATGGTGACGAGTATCTACACGTTGGTATCTAGCATGACCGTGAGTCTTTAAAGTTGTGAATATCTTGAACTCGTTATATTTTAATGCCTTAGTGATGATTCTTAATTGTTGAGAAAAGCTTGTGAAAGTATATGGAATAATCGAACCCTTTGGAGCATTGGCTCAAGTGGTAAAGTGAGATATCAAATAAAAGTGAAAGAAGGGAATGAGTTATTTAAATTGTTCCCTTGTCAGGATGTTGCGATTGTTGATGTTATGCCCTTGCCGGGATTAATTGTTTAATTGTGTTCCCTTGTCGAGATTTCTATTATAAATTTTTTATTTCCCTTGCCCCTTGTTTGTGATTGTTGTTTGGGTGAGGAAGAGTGTTAAAGCACGAAGGGTGATGCCGTGCATTGTTTGTTTATTGTAAGGAAAGAGTATAAAGCACGAAGGGTGATGTCGTGCATTGTTTGCTTATTGTGAGGAAAGAGTGTTAAAGCATGAAGGGTGATGCCGTGCCGCACGATGTACCATTCCGTGCTGATTCTATTGATTATATTTGAGGAAAGAGAGTAAAAGCACGAAGGGTGATGCCGTGCACGTGTTATTACTTGGTGAGTATGAGAGTAAAAGCACGAAGGGTGATGCCGTGCACTTGTTGATCTCTGTTTCATTACTTAGGATCGAGTTGTGTTATTTCCTTCGTTACTGGACGACTCTTATTTGGAAATTTTTATTTCCCCACAGCATGCTCCTCCTCCCATACTGTTTATCTGTCTTCGTATTTCGATTCCGCTATATATATATATATATATATATATATATATATATATATAATTGCACAGGTTTATGTGGTAGTCCGATCTAGCCTCATCACTACTTCATCGGGGTTAGGCTAGACGTTTACCAGCACATGGGGTCAGTTGTGCTGATACTATACTCTATGCTCTTTTGCACAGATCCAGGTTTTAGACAGCAGCAGCAGTAGCTCGGGATCTAGCCTTCAGTCCAGCGAGACACCGAGGTAGCCTTGCAGGCGTCCGCAGGCTCGGCGTCTCCTCTATCCTTTATTTTAGTCTGTTATCTCATTGTACTCGAGACAAACAGTTATATTTTTTTCAGACATTGTATTTAGTACTCTTAGTAGTTCGTGAGTGTTGTGACACCAGTCTTAGGTAGAGTTTTATGTTGAATTTTCTGCATTTCTATTCAGTTTTCTTTAATTATGACTTCCGCTTACTTAATTAATTTCGTTGATTTTATATTATTGTCTATAATTTCTAAAAAGGATTATGTTGTTAATGAAAAAGTAATTAAACTTGGCTTGCCTAGCTCCCATTAGTAAGCGTCATCATGACTCCTGAAGGTGGGACATCTGGGTCGTGACAAGTTGGTATCAGAGCTCTAGGTTACATAGGTCTCACAACTCACAGACAAGCTTAGTAGAGTCTGAGGGATCTGTACAGAGACGTCTGTATTTATCCCCCAGAGGCTACAGAGTTAGGAAAAGTTTAACATTTGTTCTCTCTTGTTGTGCGGTTTGGTTTCTCAATTCTATTTAAATTTCTACTCTGTTCTTTCATAGATGGCGAGAACACGCGCTTCCTCATCTACCGATTAGTAGTCCGAGCCCCAGGCTGCTCCCACTAGGGGCAGAGGGCGAGGAAGAGGCCATGCTAGAGGCCGAGGTATGGGCAAAGCTCAGCCCTGAGCAGCAGCACCAGCGGTGGAGCCTCCGGTTGATTTTGAGGAGGAGGTTCTGGCCCCAGCAGTTCTTGTGGGCCCAGCTCAGGTCCCAGAGAGGTTTATTGCTACCCCAGTTCTTCAGGACGCTCTAGTACGATTGGTGGTCCTCATAGAGAGTGTCACCCGAGCATGATTGCTTCCTGTAGCAGCAGCTACTTCTCAGGCTGGAGGAGGAGCCCAGACTCCTGCTACATGTACTCCGGAGTAGGTAGCTCCCCAGATTCAGGTTCCAATGGTTCAGCCAGCTGTAGAAGTTCAGCCGGGTGTAGTGGCTCAGACCAGCGATGGGGCAGCCATATCTGCCGATGCTTTGTGGAGGCTGGATAGGTTCACCAAGCTTTTCGCATCTACATTCAGCGGTGCATCTATTGAGGATCCCCAGGATTACCTGGATAGTTTCCATGAGGTTCTTCGGAACATGGGGACCGTTGAGACCAATGGGGTTGACTTTTCTACATTTCGCCTGTCCGGATCCGCCAAGACTTGGTGGAGGGATTATTGCTTAGCCAGGCCAGCAGGATCACCAGCCTTGACATGGGAGCAGTTTACACAGCTATTTCTAGAGAAGTTTCTCCCCATTACTCAGAGAGAGGCTTATCGGAGGCAGTTTGAGCGCCTCCAGCAGGGTGACGGTCACCCAATATGAGACCAGGTTCATTAACTTAGCCCGCCATACCCTTATTATACTCCCCACTGAGAGGGAGAGAGGGAGATGGTTTATTGATGGACTCATTCAGCCGATTCGTCTCCAGATGGCTAGAGAGGCGGGGAGTGATATCACTTTTCAGGAGGTGGCCAATGTGGCCCGGAGGATTGAGATGGTACTATCGCAGGGGGGTTGTCATAGGGGAGACAAGAGAGCCTGTCATTCCGGCAGATTCAATGGTACCTCACTTGGAGGTAGAGATTCATATGGTAGAGGCCATCCTCCTAGGCCCTTTCAGTCAGCTCTCTAGGTTTCTCACGGTGTATCAGGTGGCCGTGGTTCTCATGCACACTATTTTGATCTGCAGCCACTCAGTGCACCGCTAGCTTCTATCAGCGCACCGCCACTTCAGAGTTTTCGTGGTGGTCATTCAGGTCGACAGGGCTAGTAGACTCAGCAGCCGAGGGCTTGTTACACTTGTGGCGACACGGGTCATATTGCTAGATTTTGCCCTCAAGAACCAAGCAGTTCTCAGCATCAGGGTTCTCGTGCCATGGTTCAGGCACCAGGTGTCACACCTCCTTTTTCACTACACCCGCAAGGGCATAAAGGAGTTTTACCAATTAAAGGACAATCGGAATGGGATTTATTATTAAAATTCAGAGTCGCCACTTGGGAGATTAATGGTGTCCCAAGTCATCGGTTGAATCCCAAACCGAGGAAATTATGACTCTGTTAACAGTCCGCGAACCAGAAATCTGAGTAAGGAATTCTGTTAACCCGGGAGAAGGTGTTAGGCATTCTCAGGTTTCGTGGTTCTAGCACGGTTGCTTAACTGTCATATTTGATTTTATCTGATTTCAAAACATGTTCTAGCTTATGTACTTTTTAATTATAAACCGCTTTTATATTTATTTTTAATGAGAATTGCAACGTCGTAAAAATGCATCTCGAACCACGTTACATCAATGTACCCATGGTTGTTGACATATTTTGACTCCGTTGATATTTGGATTTGGGTCACATAAATGCGCACCCGAGTTTAGGAAGGTAAATTATTAAAATACGTGCCTAAAGAGGCTAATGCTTTATTATCTTTGGGGAAGGCTGTGAAATTCGCTAAACGGCCCATCCCAAAATCTAAGTATTTAATACAACCATTTATCGAGGGCCCAACAATTATATGCTCTATTTGGCGAGGCTCGTCTCATTTTATTTTTTAAAAGGATATCCTAAAGTGAACTAGGATTTTTTGTTTTTTTGTTGTCTCTACAAATAAAAAAAAAGGTCCTAATCAATTAGTAATTTCAATATCCTAGTATGTCAAGAATTGACTTTGAGTTTAGTGCTTTATACAAGCAGCCTCATTGCTTGAATGGACTTCCCCAGCATGGCCTTTGTACGGGCCTAATATGGAAAACATGCAACACTGGATCAAAGCTAAACCATACGTTATCAAAAGCCCAATCCAGGTTGACTTCAATTTATTAACAAGCCGAAACAGCCATTTGCCTTGTCTTTGGACCCGTCGGCAGAATACCATTAGACTACCACCAATTCAATCCCAAACCTTTTGGCTTTTACCACGTTTTGGCTACTAGGATGTATACAAAAGTCAAACTAAATTGAGGCTATCACAAACACAGCTTAATTACGCATTAATTAGACTTAATGACAACTACTACTACTACCTGGATGTGCTGGTGAATTAACAAAGTTATAATATAATACGTAATCAGATTTGCACTTGATAAATACCTATTTTGAATTTCATATTGAGTTGAGATCATACTAATGAAATAAAATAAAGCTCATACAAATCTAAAAGGCGAAATATATAAACGGCCCCTTCAACTTGAAGGGGCTGTTTATACTCGAATCAACTCATCAGTTCTGTTAACACAATTCATACAATAGTCCCGTTATGTCAAATCTCAACAACTGCTACTTGCCCTATTATAATACTACAGACTACTAGTTCAAGTGATGTAGTTATATACGATTATAGATCTCAACAACTACTACAAACTAGAAATCCAAGGTAACAGTCCAAGTCACTTTTAAAGTCCTAATTACAGTCCACATTTAATTACACTATTCGACCAACTGAATCACACATTACAATATTCATCCACACAATCACAACAAAATTATTTAAACATAACGAAATAGCAGATCCAGAACGGAGAATTGACTTCAACTTTTATTTCATGTTGTCAACAAGAAGAGGTACATCAAATAAGCTTGAGACGTGTACCTGGTATAGGAATAATAAGAGAAAAGAGAGAGAAGTCAGTGATAGCAAATGTAACAGCAGTAGTTCAGGAAAGTATCATCAATCCAACAAGTAATCAACCAATACAGCAACAGTGGGATCAAATTTCGACTTAAAACCAACTTCTCAAACACCCAGGACACATCAACAATCAAAAACTCAATTAAACTGGCCCAAACAAATTGAATGAACTCCCAAAACTACTCGAAATCCAAGAAAAAACTCTCTGAATCTTCAAATTACCAAAATAAACTCATAAATGTAAATCAACTACCAAAACTAGAATCTAGTTAGGAGATTGAATGAAACAGTTTTTTTTATTTTTCTACTGGATTTTGTTTGTTTTTGTATTTTTTCTTTTAGAACTAAGAACTAAAGACAATTTGGATCTGAGATTTGAATTTCATATCTGAAGCTGGAAAAGTATTGTTTGCGAAGAATTTTTGATGGCCAAAACTTGTGACTTAAGGCATGTGAATGCCATTTTATAGGCCTAAGGGAGGGAAGCCCTCAAATTTGGGTTTTAAATATTAGTCCCTTATATATTTTCAGTTATTCCTCTAGTTATTAACTTGTCTCTCAAGTAAACATACTTAGATTTCTATAATTCCAAATTGGACCCCATTCTAGAGTATTCTAGATCTTTTCATTCAGTCATTTAAAGATTCCCTTACCCCCCAAATACCTAAGCTACCCTTCAATGCCCTGTTATTTACCCTTTATGCCCAAATGAAATTACCTCTTAGCTAACCCTAGCTATTTAACCGGGCCAAACTGACCTCCCATGGTTCAGCCCAAAATGAAATGGGCTGCATTTGCACAAGGAGCTGCACCCAATTGACACTCAAAACCCCAACAAGCCTTAACCAACTATGAAAGCCCACAGAACCTAACAAAACCCAAACTAAGCTAACATGATTAAACAACACAATTTAGCCATACGACCTAATTAAGTCAAGCAGTTAAAATCAACTACAAACAAGTTAACAGGGATCGAATAAATTAAACTTCAACTAATCAAAAATCATGAATTAAGCAACCAATTCAATCAAACCACCTAGATGGAGCTTAACATTCTGAACACTACCTTATGCAAACAAATGAGGTGATTTTGACCACTTAATAAAACTAACAAGGTTTGAATTCAAGACAGACCGATATGCAAGATAGGCTATTAAGCAATCGAAACAAAATCGATGCAGAGAAAAGAAAAAGAAAGAAGAGAAATGGAGGAGGAGACAGGAGAAGAGATGAGAAAAATACCTCCGGACCATTAGAAAACTAATCAACCCTAGTTTGACTCAAAATAGGCATTAGCCGTGTGTTCTCAACGAAAACAAATGGTCAATCGCCTGTTTTAAAGCCTAACACTCGAAAGCTTAACAGGTATACACCTTCTTCAATTTTAGATTCAAGGAGGAATTAGTCCGATTGAGATTTATGGAGAAACAAGGTTAGATTGGGGCTAAGGTCAGGGTAGTGGCTGCACGGGTAAAATTTGGGGTGATTTAGAAGCGGCGCCGCCGGATACGGCGGAGGAAATCATGGCGGCGCCCTAGGTTTTGAATATTTGACAATTTCTGATGGTAGTTGAGGGAGATGGATGGTAGCATGGTTATGAAAAGAGGGAGGGGAAGTGATGGTGTGATTTTCAGGTGATTTGGACGAACGCCGCCGGCGGAGATGATTTTCGGCCGGCGGATTAAGGCGGAGGGACGGTGGGGCGGTGGTGTTACAGAGGGAGTGTACGAGGAGGATGAAAATATTTTTGAGTTTTTTGTAAAGTTTTATTACAATTTTATTTAAAATGGCGGATCTCATCTGGACCGTTGGATTAGGGGTGATGGACTGTCTGGATTGATTGACTACGAAACAACGTCGTTTCAGTAGTACAAGAGGCAGGCCGGGTTTGGGGAATTGGGCTGTAGACTAGGGTGGGTTTTATTTGGTTTGGTCTGGGCGAGATGGCCCAATTTTGGTCTTCTCTTTTTTTGATTTATTTTCTTTTGTTTTCTCCTTTTTATTCTCTTTTATTTATTTTTGTATTTCATTTTATATTTTCCTGATTTTATTAAGATACAAAAAATTAAAATAAAACCTAATTTATTTCCAAAAGTAAGCCAATTAATTCCAAAAATTGTTTAAAATTTCATGCCAAATTCAACAATAAACAATTAAAAATGAAAAAGTGAATTACTTTTGTTGTTTTCTTCATATTTTGTTCTAAAAATGACTTAACCACTAATTAATCCTAAAATATAAAATTAGATCTTAAATACAAATGTCAAGCATATTTTTTATATTTTCATATGTATTAAAATGCACAAATAAAATGCAAACAATTAACACAAAATTCACAAAATTGCAGAATAATAAAAAAATTATTTTGTTTGAATTTTTGGGAGTAATTCACTTAGGGCAAAAATCACGTGCTCACAGCCGCCCCTCTTTGCTCGGGAACACGCAGAGTTCTCGGGCAAAGATAAGTGAGCGGATACGAGCGATTTTTGCCCGTCCGAATACTCCGTGTGAAGCATTTTAAAAAATCGTCTGATTAAACCTTGCTTCAAAGGTTGCCTACATATCCTTGGCTAAAAAGGAATTAGGTCAGTGTAGTTCGGGAAGGCTTGGCAGCTGGGACTACCAGGAGCTGTGATTTCACTGCTGTTGCTGTTGCTACTGCTCGCTGACCTCCTTATTACACCGTGTTTAAAATAAAAAAAAAGCTAGCCTAAGCTGTGATCTATGAATTACAAGAGTCCTATCTATGTCTTCAAACTTGTCCTTGTGTTGCCTTGAACTTGTATTCTTACGATGGAATCCTTGTTGTCTCCTTGTATTATGATCGGAGATGTTTTGCCATTCCTCCGAGTGATGCTTGACTGCTGAAATTTGAAATATATGCCTCTATTCTCCAAGCGGGCTCCTGACTGCTGATGCTTGAAAAGTATTCCCTTGTTCTCCAGGTGGGCTCCTGACTGCAACAAAATAGACAAACAAAGAAAATTTCCTGCCCCAGTTTGGTGACTGGGCACATCATGTCATCCAATATAAGAAATTAAAAGCTAAAATTTGAATTGTTCTTCCCTTGTTCTCTAGGTGGGCGCCTGACTGCTGAAGCTTGAAAAGTATTCCCTTGTTCTCTAGGTGGGCTCCTGATTGCTGAACTTGAATAGTATTCCCTTGTTCTCCAGGTGGGCTCCTGACTGCAACAAAATAAACAAACATAGAAAATTTTCTGCCGCAGTTTGGTAACTGGGTACAACATGTTATCAAATATTAAAAATTAAAATCTAAAATTTGAATTGCACTTCCCTTGTTCTCCAGGTGGGCTCCTGATTGCTGAACTTGAAAAGTATTCCCTTGTTCTCCAGGTGGGTTCCTGACTGCAATTAAATAAACAAACAAAGAAAATTTTCTGCCCCAGTTTGGTAACTGGGTACAACATGTTATCACATATTAAAACTTAAAAGCTAAAATTTGAATTGCACTTCCCTTGTTCTCCAGGTGGATGCCTGACAGCTGAATCTTGAAAAGTATTCCCTTGTTCTCCAGGTGGGCTCCTGACTGCAACAAAAATAGACAAACAAAGAAAATTTTCTGCCCCAGTTTGGTGACTGGGTATAGCATGTTATCAAATATATAAAAAATTGAAAGCTAAGACTGAATGGTACTTCCCTTGTTCTCCAGGTGGGCTCCTGATTGCTGAACATGAAAAGTATTCCCTTTTTCTCTAGGTAGGCACATGACTGCAACAAATTAAACAAACAAAGAAAATTTTCTTCCCTAGTTTGGTAACTGGGCAGACTTGTGAGTTGTTACCTAAGCTATTGATGCGATGGTGAGAGCAAAACTAAAGACTTGATTGGCATGTACATCCCCTGTGAGTAAAACTATTTGACTAAGATTTTTATCCTAGGAGAAAATTCATCAGACTAGGTTTTCTATCTTAGGAGAAAGATTCATCAGACTAAGATGCAGACCTTAAGAGAAAATTCACCGGACTAGGTTTTTGTTGTCTTGTTATCTTAGAAGAAAGTTTCATTAGACTAAGATTTTGATCCTAGGAGGAAATTCATCATAATAGGTCTATTTTGTTATCTTAGGAGAAGGATTCATCAGACTAAGGTTTTGGATCCTAGGAGAAAGTTTATCAGACTAGGTTTTCTATCTTAGGAGAATGATTCATCAGACTAGGTTTTCTATCTTAGGAGAATGATTCATCAGACTAAAATTCTGATCCTGTTATCTTAGGAGAAAGATTTATAAGACTAAGACTTTGATCTTAGGAGAAGGTTCCTCAGACTAGGGTTTTTGTTATCTTAGGAGAAATATTTATCAGAATAAGATTTAGATCCTAGGAGAAAATTCATCAGACTAGGTTTACTATCTTGGGAGAAAAATTCATCAGACTAAGATTTTTATCCAAGGAGAAAGGTCATCAGACTAGGTTTTCTATCTTAGGAGAACAATTCATCAGACTAAGATTTTGATCCTATGAGACAGTTCCTCAAACTAGGGTTTTTGCTATCTTAGGAGAAAGATTCGTCAGACTAAGATGTTGATCCTAGGAGAAAGTTCATCAGACTAGTCATCTATCTTAGGAGAAAGATTCATCGGACTAAGATTTTGATTTGGAGAAAAATCCATTAGACTAGGTCATTTATCCTAGGAGCAAAAAATGTGAAAATCAATGGCAGCATTTTGTGCATACTAGCAAGACAGGCAAGGGCGAAGATTTGAGAAACTTCCCTTTTGTCGGCTTTCCTCTTCTACCTTTTCTTCCTTTCATTTCCTTCCTATTGTTGAACCGACTTTCTTGCACTGCTTTGTTCCTGTTTCAACCAAAGAAAACTTGTGAGTTTAAAATATGGTGGTTGGTTTTTGGCCTTGAGCTTTGAGGGCGACTGCCTCTTCGTTTTCCAAGAATATTTATTTCTACTTGAAGACCTTGCTTGTTTCCGAACTAGACCCTTTTTTCTGTCATCCTCACCACAAAACCTTTTCTCCCATCAATGTGTCGTATTGCATGAACTGTCCTCCCCAAACTTTATGTCTCATATGAATCCCAAACAAGACACTTGTCGCATCTTCCTTGCGCACATTGTTCTTTCTTGACTTAAACATTGGCTTCGTCCTTGAGGTTTATTGCCTCTTTATTCACCATGATAATTGATTCTCACTTGGAGACCTTGATAACCCCTTTCTTTGTTACCCTTAATGAAGCAAATATCTCTGATCCGTTCACCAAACATCCTCCATCTGTTGAATTGATACGTATCAGGCCCTTATATTTCATACGAATCCCAAAGCATGTTAATTGTGGCCAACTCATCGTGCCTACTGTTCGTTCCTGACTTGATGCTTTGATATGTTCACCAGATCCCATTTTGTTTGATTGGAAATCTTGGTGGCATATTTTGAAAGTCATTTATCACTTGTTTTGAACAACTGACCCAGTAAGAGGGAGTAAAACAGAGTCGGAGGAATAGAGTAAAAGATAATGGAAAGAGACGATTCCTAACAAGAAACCTACAGAGTAGCAAACCGTCAGATGTGGATACCGACTCTAGCGACCTTGACATGCACCTGCAGCCTACTCTGTTTAGCAAATCTGATGTTCAGCTCTTGTTGTACCATTTCGCCGTGAAACTGGGCTTCAATGCTCTGCTTACCCGATCTGATTCACCCTCCTTAGTTGACTTGTGGTGCCCGTAGGGTTTTCACCATCAAGCCTCTCTCATTTTGGTTTTTCTCTCAACTCATCATCGCCTTATGGTGCCCGTGAAGGTTTTCACCAATAAGACTCTCTTATTTTTTATTTCTCTAAGCTTTCATTGCCTTGGGGTACCTGTAAGGGTTTTACCTAATAAGACTCTCTCATTTTCAACATTTCCTGCGGGTACCGGAATGTTGCCCCTGATATGATTCACCTCTGCTTGCTTGACTCAACATCTCTCGAAGATTGATCAGAAGGTCTTTTTTTGGACCGTAATGTGGGCTTTTCGGATAGGGTTAGAAAGAAAGGGTATTAAAGGCTCAAAACAATTTCATCATGGGTTCAAAATTACAACTTTCGGAATCAGATTTCCACAACAACCACAACTTCTGCCCCAATCTCCTTTTTTTTGGGACTTTTGGGACTTTTATTTCGGTGTGACCGAACCTCAGAGAGAGGCTGCCTACGTACCCTTTCGGGATCAAGTCAAACGTAGTTCAGGCGACTACTTTTGTTGTTGCGATCTTTCCTTTCTTCCACTTTTCTTTTCCTTTCTTTTCATTTCTTTTCCTTTTCTTTTCTTTTCTTTTCTTTTCTTTTCTTTTCTATTTCACTTCTTTTTCCTTTTCTTTTCTTTTCTTTTCTCCTTTCTTTTCTTTTCTTGTTCTTTTTTTTTATTTCTTTTCTCTTTTCCTCTTTTCTTTTCTCTTTTTCTCTTCTTTTCATTTCTTCTTCTTTCCCTTTCTTTTTCACTATTTTTCTCTTGTTTCTCCACTTACTTTCCCCGCTCGGGCTTAAGAGTTTTATTATTGATTCCGAAAGAGGGGTATGCAAGAAAATAACCGAGGCTCAAAGGGTTAACAAAGGATAAAGTGTTTGGATAGCAGAATAAAATGCCTTCGTTATTCCAATCTCCAAAACATGCCAAGTACAAACTACACAGTTAAACAAGCTGAGGAAAACACACATAATACCTTTTGATTGATTCACATATTTGCCTTCTGTATTTGTCAATTACCTAGCACCATTGGACAACAGTCTCGGTACCACAAACGGTCCCTGTAGACTTGGGGCAAACCCACCTTTGGCTTCAAACCGATGCGGCATGATGCATTTCAACAATATTTCCTTCTGTTCTATCTGCCCCTAGTTTCACACAATTTGGGCTCGAAGTGATCTCAAAACGCCCTTACTTATTTCACTCGAATGTCCTTACATTATTTCATTGCTTCATTACTAAACTGATTTTTAAAACTAGGCTGAGAATTAGGCGTGCATGTCATGTCACTAGAACCAGCATGAAAAGAATTGCAAAAAGCGAAAGGAACTAAATAAAATGACTAGAAATGGTGGGAAACAGAGAATTGCAATAGACTGACGGTGAAAAGGTTTAAACAAAAAAAACAAGCAAAACAGACAAGAGTTACAACCCTTGAACAAACCTAGATAGCATTACACAAGCTACTACGACTAGATAAACAAGGCAAAGTGAAAGGATAGAAGGGTTTGAGCCACCAAACAATATCCAGATTACAACCCTAAAAATAACCCGGATAACAAAAATGACAACAAAATAAACCACCAAAACTCCACTCTAGCTAACCAGGAGATGGAGCGTCTTTCCAATCACCAAACTCGACATCTTAGCCACTGGATTGCCCATCAAAATTGTTGGGGCCTTCACCAATTTCAATATCATTGACTTCATTCAATGAGTTTCCGAGAAGGTTCTCATACTCCCTGTCGCCATGGATCTTCCCCAAAAAATGTGCACTATCATGAGCAGGTAAAGGATTTTGTGCACTGTTCTGGGTGGCACTGTCATGGACCGCAATAATCCCTTCCTGAATCATTCTTTATATCTCTCTTTTAAAATCCCAGCAACTTTCGACATCGTGCCCCTAGGAATTGGAATGGTATTCACACCTTTTAGAAGGGTCAAAGCTTCTTGCACGCTTGTCCACATAATTCGGAGGAATAGGTGCAATCAGGTTATAATGCTTTAATCTCTCAAACAAACTTGCACATGTTTCTCCTATTGGCGTAAAATTATTTTTCAGCCTTGTTTCCCTTCTACACCCTTGGCTTGAATGTGGGTTATAGGGTACTTGGAAATTTTGTGGATGCTGGTGGGGACCTTGCGGAGCTCGTGCTCGCCTTTTGGAGTGACTCAATGGTTAGACAGATGGCCAGATATTGCTTGGAGGATAATGCTGAGGTAGATTATATGGAGTTTGGGGATGCTCATGGGGTTGGTATTGAGGCCAAAAGCATTTACCAAGAATGACCACCGGACCCTGTCGTCGGTGGGACTCAGCAACACCTTTTCTATCAATGGCAGGGCTATCCCGAACGACTTGTTTGTTCCATCTGAGCCAAAATTCCCTAAAGCTTTCTTGGGTTTCTTTTCCATCTGAGATAGGGAGGAGCGGTCTGGGACAACGTCTATACTGTTCTGAAAGTGCCGCACAAAATCTTGAGCCATGTCACCCAATGTATGCCACTTCCCGACATCTTGACGATTATGCCAATCTAAAGCTGCCCCAGTCAAGCTCTTACTAAAGTATGCCATCAACAAGTCATCTTTCCCTCCAACACTTTTCATTTCACTGCAATAAACCCACAGGTGGGCTACATGATCTCCATACCCATCATACAAGTTAAATTTTGGTACCTTGAACCCTGCGGGCAGGCGGATGTCATGGGACACAATCAGTTCTTTACAAGTCACGCTACCCTGGCCTCCCACTCTTCGCCTGTCCCTTAAGGGCTGTTCTGTGCTTTTCAACTTCCTGGGTACCCCATCTCGCCCTTCTCTTCCCGTAACCCTTTCATTTCTAGCATGAAGCTGCTCATCCTGGGAGCTTTTCTTATGTGAATCGAGGACCTTGTGGGCAACTTCTGAGGGGTGATATTGGGCATTATGAGTTTTGAGTGGGTATTCATTTTTTGGGGTAGTGGATATGACACGAGAGTAATTTCGGGGAGATGTAACTGGAGGATGAGTGATGGAGTTACTAGGGCAGTTGAGAAAATTGTGATAAGCAGGTGTATCTGAGGAATATAAAGGATCATCTGGCATTGTGTTGGGAGTTTGGTTAAGGGCATCATCCAAAAAAATTGGGGGTGGCGGGGTTGGTGCCTTCCCAATATCCAGGCTTCATACATGTCTGCCATGTGTTGTCTTAACATCCGCACCTCTTCAACCAAACCGTTATCCCGTTCAACCAACTGATGTCGGGCACCGGTATCAACCAACTCAGTTCTATTATCGTTCACCATTGCCTTTTGTCCTTGTGTTGTAAAGAAGAGTTACCACTTTAAAACCACAAACCAACCACCTTTCTGGAATGACATGACAAAACGAAACCATCACGTTAGAGTTACGGCATTTAACATATTGGTAACAACTTTTGACCGGTCACATGCGTCATCCCGGACTTTTCCTTATTTCCAATTGCAAACTTTCTCTTCCTCTGTTTTTATTCTTTTGCCTTCTTTTCTGTTTTTTGTTTTTTTCTTCTTTTCACTCTTGCCTTTGTCTTCTTTTGCTCCTATTTTCTTCCTTTCTTGATTTTCTTTTCTTTCTTTCTTGTTTTTCCGCTATTGCCTTTTTGTGATTTTTTCCTCTTTTTTTTTTCTTTTTCTTCTGGTTATGGTCGAATCCTATGGATATTGCCTACGTATCAAGACCCCGCATGAATCAGACCAAGCGTAGTTCTTGTAAATTGAATGCAAAAATAAAGGAATAATTTTTGGAATTTTCAAATTTCATTAATAAACGCCGAGTACAAGAAATACTAGACTATTTGTTTTTCTTGAAGGGAAACTACAAAAGCAGCCTCAAAATAACAAAATACAGACTCGATAATTAAAAACGAGATCAAGAGTATATCAAAGCTTCACATCCTAGGGCATCACTCGGCATCGCCGCAGGCCTGCACAAGACTGAGACGGCTTCAATGTCAACTGTGACTTTTTGAAGAAAATTGACCATGTAGTGACTTATTTTGACTTAAAAAAGCAAAGTGGCTATTTTTGCAAAAGTTTTTTTTTACGAAAACAAAGACTCGATTTTGCAGATACGGCCTTTCAGCATTTCCGAAAGGGAGATTTGAAGGCTGTGCCCGCAAACCCTTTAAAAATGACTCAAGGTGGCTGTTCTTGCAAAAGCGGCCTTCCGGCGCCCGTTTAGGGACATTCGGCTTATTTTTGAACAAGAATGGCATCACCCGACTTATTGGATAAAAATTAAAATTTTGGTATTTTTGGCTATTTTTGCAAAAGGGGTGGTTGGACCCGATGAGGGTTGCCTACGTATCTCACATCCGGTGAGAATCAAACCAGCGTAGTTCGGGCAAATAAACTAACTATTTTCGGAAACAAAACTCTTTTTTGACAAATACATTATCTCGAAAAATAGGACTCTTTTTATATTTTCTTTTCAACAAGCTACTTTAAAATAAAACTATTTGTTTTCTTTTTCTTTTATTATTGACAAATAAAACAAACCATATATTTTAAGAACAAATTTTCCTTTTTCCCTTTTCTTTTTTTTTTAATTTTTCCCAAAAATTCGGCAGAGATTAGGCGCTAATTGGAAATTGGTATATTTTCTAGAATAGATAGTCTACTCCCTACATTGCTATATTTTTTTTCACTCTTCCCAACTATTCAAGCCGGTCAGCATGCGAGTCCGAGACAAACAAATGTACATGCAACATGTAAGATGCTTCAGGGTGGTCTTGTTCATATCCGATTACCTGTCCTAGACGGACCCAACCCCTGTGTTGAGTCCCCTAAGTCATATGCACGTGATGCAGATAAGCGCTCCTACTAGGGATCCGGTAAGGAGTCAAGTTATTCTAGGTTCAAAACCTGGGTATGTATTTTAGACTGTGTACCCGAGCGGACAACTCGAGTCGAGGAGGGGGCTACGTACCGGGGACCCGCTGGATCGTCCGGGTTAGTAACTTGTCCGACCTCTTTCTTATTTCAAGTTATGACACTAATAGAATAGGGAGTCTCAACCAGTAAGCACATCCCCGGAGGTGAGAAGAGAAGGGTTTCGGCACAGTTTATATATACAGTTCAAATAATATCAAAGCAGTAACCATTTAGCACATTTAGCATGAAAACATGTAGGAAAATCAGATAAAGCCAAACACAACAATTATTCTAAGCTCGAATTCTTAAATCCTGAACCGAAGTTCTGGGTTTGTGTCCCCAGCAGAGTCGCCAGAGCTGTCACACCTCTTTTTCACTACACCCGCAAGGGCATAAAGGAGTTTTTCCAATTAAAGGACAATCAGAACGGAATTTATTATTAAGATTCAGAGTCGCCACTTGGGAGATTAATGGTGTCCCAAGTCACCGGTTGAATCTCAATCCGAGGAAATTATGACTCTGTTAACAGTCCGCGAACCAAAAATCCGAGTAAGAAATTCTGTTAACCCGGGAGAAGATGATAGGCATTCCCGGATTCCGTGGTTCTAGCATGTTCGCTTAACTGTTGTCATGACCCATTTCTCATAATAGGTCATGATGGCGCCTAACACTATGGTCAGGCCAGCCAAATTGCGGAAGTATGATTTAGTCCTCATTTTAGTTTAGCCAAAGACAGGAAATTCTAAAGTTTGCAAGTAAATGATGAAGCTAGTAAAAACCATGAAGTGCTAACATAGCAATAAAAATCCCAAAATAAATATCTACTACAGTGTGCCAGAACCTGGTGTAATAAAAAATACAAGAAAGGACTCCTTCGGCTACGAATCGGCATGAGAAAGAAGGCAGCTCACCGTAGAAGTCCCTGAGCGTGCTCACTGTTGCGCACCCGAAATATGTCCAGATCCACCTGCCTCAAATCCTGTACATTTAAGTACAGAAGCGTAGCATGAGTACATAAACCACATGTACTCAGTAAGTATCCCGTCTAGTCTCGAAGAAGTAGAGAAGGTGAACTTGATACTTACTAAGGTCCAAAACAATATAATATAATAGAGTGAGATATACAATATGAAGGATTACCAATAACACAAGTTCAACAAAAGAGTTATATTCATACTCTTGCTTTAATTAAATTACGAGTTTCTCCTTTTATATCAAATGAGTAGTCATGTCATAACTAAATGTAAGCATATAAATCATGCACAAACATGCCGAGGTCCATGGCGCGCTCCAACAGAAATAAATTGTGCACTGCCGAGGGTCGAGCGATATGAACCATGGATGCATCTATTTTCACCGAGGCGATTGGCCCGATCCATAATCAGCAAGAAAATATCAAGGAAAGCACATAAGGCTCAATTACATACAAGGACACTCCTACCAAGGGCTAAACAATTTATATGTTCACTTTCATTTCCTCAAGTCTCTAGCAATTCATAATGATCATATTGGCAAGTTATAATAAGAAATATTCCCCAATTAGACATGACGTGGGTCCTAAACTACCCGAACAATTATCATGTAGTAGCTACGCACGGGCTCTCATCACCTCGTACGTACGTAGCCCCCACATTTAGCAACAATTACTTATTAAAAATCCTATGGGGACAATTCCCTCTTACAAGGTTAGAAAGGAGACTCACCTCGCTCCAAAGTGCAATCCCAATTTCCAAGAACGGTCCAAGTCCTTAATTAGAAGCCGGACAATCCCAAACTAAGCAAATGAAGCAAGAACTAGTAAATAAAGTCTTACAAGGTAGAATTCTAGCTATTTAAGCAATTTCCTAGACATTAACACAAGTTTCCTACATTCCAACCCCGGGCCCACGTGCCCGGATTCCGAGATTTTTCGAATAAAGTTGTTCTCCAGCACCTAAGGATCGCAAATATATGATTTCTAGTTCATTACATGGCAAATTATGTGCTAAAACTTTAGTTTTCATTAAACCCTAGGTCAAGCTCAAATCTCTTGATTTTACCCAATTTTTAGTGTTAAATCTACCTAATGTTTATGTATTTGAACTAAAAATGAGTGGGGATTACTTACCTCGAAATGTTATGTTGAAACCACCCCTTTTGAATTACCAAGATCGCCTAAGAGTTGAGAGAGATATGGAAGAAATGAGCTTAAGCTCGTATTAAATGAGATTCTGCCCCCAGTGATTTCTGCTTCTGCAGAGGGAATCCCGCTTCTGCGGAAGTGGGCCGCTTTTGCGGAAAAAGGCCAAGGGGGCCTGGGCCGCTTCTGCGGTCTCAAACTCGCTTTTGCGAGTCCGCTTAAGCGGAAAGCCCACCGCTTCTTCGGTTATGGGCTTGGGACGGATGGACCGCTTCTGCGGTCGGGAGTCCGCTTGTGCGGTTTCCCCTGGGCCTGACCCCTTCCGCTTCAACGAATAAACGACCGCTTCTGCTGTCCAAGAGCCGCAGAAGTAGTTATGACAGAAGCAGTTGATGAAATCTTCCTAAGTTTTTCAACTTCACTCGAACCTCGACCATTTGACGCTCGGGGCTCCCGAGCCCCGCCCGAACATACCGACAAGTCTGAAATCATGAGGCGGACCTACTCGGACCCTCGAAACACTCAAAACATTGCTAAATCGAGGAATCAACCCCCAAAACCAATTGAATCAATTCATTGAACTTCAAGTTGTTAATTGTCCTTCAACGAGTCAAAACGCCCTTAAACTACTCGGATTGACACCAAATTTTACGGGTTAGTCTTAACTGATATTTCCGACTTGTACCAAGTTTCAGAATAAAAATCCAAACCCGATACCTATGAAAACAATAATTTATTAGTTTATTTAGATCTTTGAAATTCAAACTTAACAATTTTACATAAAAATTTATTACTCGGGCTAGGGACCTCAGAATTTGATTTCGGGCATATGCCCAGGTCCTATATTTTCCCGCGGATCCTTAAAAATTTCCAAATCACGATTCTGGGCCCATTTCCCCAAAATGTTGACCAAAGTCAAACTTGGCCTTTTTAAAGAAACTTAAAGAAGCAACTAGGCTTAATCTTGCTCAGAACTCCCCTAACTTCCGAACCACCCGTCCCCGCAAGTCATAAATTAGCTAAAGCAAGTGCGAAAATTATGGGGTTCAAAAATGCAAAACGACCAGTTGGGTCGTTACATTCTCCACCTCTTAAACAAACGTTCGTCCTCGAACGAACATAGAAATGTACCTGGACTGCTGAATAAGTGAGGATATCGGCTTCGCATGTCCTCCTCGGACTCCCAGGTCGCCTCCTCGACCGGTTGGCCCCTCCACTGGACTCTTACTTCAGAAATCCTCTTGGACCTCAACTGGCGGTCTTGTCTATCAACAGTGGCAACCGGCTCCTCCTCATAGCCCAAACTCTTATCTAACCGAATGGTACTGAAATCCAACACATGTGAATGGTCGACATGATATTTCCGGAGCATCGATACATGGAAGACTGGATGAAATCCTGATAAACTGGGAGGAAAAGCATGCTCATAGGCAACCTCTCCAACTTGCCTCAACACTTCAAAGGGGACAATAAACCTTGGGCTCAACTTGCCCTTCTTTCCGAATCTCATGATGCCCTTCATGTACGAAACCTTCAAGAGAACCTTCTCGCCAACCATAAATGGTACATCACGCGCCTTCCGATCCACGTAACTCTTCTGCCTGGACTGAGATGTACGGAGCCTCTCCTGAATCAACTTTACCTTATCCAAGGCGTCCTGAACCAAATCTTTACCAAGCAACTTAGCCTCACCGGGATCAAACCACCGGATCGGAGAACGACAACACCGACCATATAGTGCCTCATACGGAGCCATCTCTATGCTGGACTGATAGCTATTATTATATGCAAATTTTGCCAAGGGTAAGAACTGATCCCACTGGCCACCAAAGTCGATCACGCATGCTCTAAGCATATCCTCTAAAATCTGAACTGTCCGCTCCGATTGCCCGCCGGTCTGTGGATAGAATGCTGTGCTAAGCTCCACGCGGGTCCCCAACTCACTCTGAATAGCTCTCTAGAAGCAGGAAGTGAACTGAGGGCCTCTGTCTGATATGATGGAGACCGGCACATCGTGCAATCTCATTATCTCCCAAATGTAAATCTGGGCATATCTCTTCATCGTGTAAGTAGTCGCCACAGGAATAAAGTGAGCCGACTTGGTCAACCTATCCATAATAACCCACACCGAATCAACCTTCCGTTGAGTCCGCGGCAACCCGACCATGAAATCCATAGTGATGCGCTCCCACTTCCATTCCGAAATGGGTATCTGCTGAAGCAGGCCACCTGGCCTCTGGTGGTCATGCTTGACCTGCTGGCAATTGAAACACTTAGCTACATACTCCGCAATGTCCTTCTTCATCCTCCGCCACCAGAAATGCTGCCTCAAGTCACGATACATCTTTGTAGCACCTGGATGAATGGAGTACCTCGAACTGTGGGCCTCCTCTAGAATCCTTTCTCTCAATCCATCAATATTAGGAACACATACATGGCCCTGAAGCTGTAACACACCATCTTTGCCAATAGAAATCTCCCTGGTACCTCCCTGAAGTACCGTCTCTCTAAGGACTGCCAAATGTGGATCATCGAGCTGTCGGCCTTAATCTCCCCCAACAACGAAGACTGAGCAACCATACATGTTAGGACCCGGCTGGGCTATGAAATGTTCAATCTCACAAGTCTGTTAGCTAAAGACAGAATCTCCAAAGCTAATGGTCTCATCTCAATAGGAATGAATGCAAAGCTACCCATGCTCTTCGCCTTCCTACTCAAGGCATCCGCAACCACATTTGCCTTGCCTGGATGATAAAGAATGGCAATGTCATAATCCTTTGGTAGCTCAAGCCACCTGCGTTGGCTTAAATTAAGATCCCTCTGCTTGAACAAATGCCGCAAACTGTGATGGTCTGTATAAAACTCACATGACACTCTATATAAATAATGCCTCCATATCTTAAGAGCATGAACAATCGTAGCCAACTCCAGATTGTGCACAGGGTAATTCTTCTCATGAACTTTCAGCTGACATGAAGCATACGCAATAACTCGGCCCTCTGCATCAACACACATCCCAAGCCAATGCGAGAAGCATCGCAATACACTGTATACGTCCCTGAACCGGAAGGCAATACAAGAACTGGTGCCGTAGTCAAGGCCGTATTGAGCTTCTAGAAGCTCTCCTCACACTCATCGGACCAACAGAACGGGGCACCCTTTTGGGTTAATCTGGTCAGAGGTGATGCAATAGATGAAAAGCCCCGTACAAATCACCAGTAATATCCTGCTAACCCCAAGAAACTCCAAATCTCGGTCACTGAAGTAGGACGTGGCCAACTCTGAACTGCCTTAATCTTCTTGGGATCCACTTTAATACCTTCTCCTGACACTACATGCCCTAATAATGCTACTGACTCTAGCCAAAACTCGCACTTGGAGAACTTAGCATAAAGCTTCTGCTCTCGCAGGGTCTGAAGCACTACTCTCAAATGCTGCTCGTGCTCCCCCAGACTACTCGAGTATATCAAGATGTCGTCAATGAAGATGATACCAAAGGAATCAATATAGGGCCTGAACACCCTGTTTATCAGGTCCATAAACGCCGCTGGAGCATTAGTCTAGCCAAATGACATCACCAGGAACTCATAGTGGCCATATCTAGTCCTGAATGCGGTCTTTGGAATATCTGAATCCCGAATCTTCAACTGATAATACCCTGACCTAAGGTCAATCTTAGAGAACACCCTAGTACCCTGCAGCTGGTCAAACAAATCATCAATACGGGTCAATGGATACTTGTTCATGATGGTGACTTTGTTCTATTGGCGGTAATCAATGTACATCCGCATAGTCCCATCCTTCTTCTTTACAAACAGCACTGGTGCACCCCAAGGGGATACACTGGGCCTATCAAACCCCTTAGCTAGCAATTCCTCCAACTGCTCCTTCAGCTCCTTAGGAGCCATACGGTATGGTGGGATAGATATAGGCTGAGTGCCTGGAGCCAAGTCAATACAGAAATCAATATCACGATCCGGAGGCATGCCAGGAATATCTGAAGGAAAAACATCGGCGAACTCTCGGACTACTAGCACTGAATCAATCGTCGGAGAATCTGCGGTGGTGTCTCAAACATAAGCTAAGTAGGGCAAACATCCCTTCTCAACCATGCGTTGAGCCTTCAGGAAGGAAATGACCCTGCTAGGTGTATCCACAGTGGAACCCCTCCACTCCAGTCTTGACAACCCTGGCATCACTAGAGAAACAGTCTTGGCATGGCAATCTAGAACGGCGTGATATGGAGATATCCAATCCATGCCCAGAATAACGTCAAAATCGATCATATCAAGCAACATGAGATCTACTCTAGTCTCAAGACCACAGAAAGTAACCACACAGGACCAGTAGACCCGGTTCACAACCACAGAATCACCCACCGGAGTGGACACATGAACAGGAACACCCAAAGGCTCAGGAGAAATATCCAGGAAACGAGCAAACACAGATGATACATATGAATAAGTAGACCCTGGATCAAATAATACCGATGCATCCCTAGCGCTGACGGAAATAATACCTGTGATGACGGCATCTGAGGCCAATGCATATGGCCTGACGGGGAGAGCATAGAATCTAGCTGGAGCACCAGCTGACTGGCCTCTAACTGACTGAGTAGTAGCTGGATGACCTCTCCCTGTCTGACCTCTACCCCTGGAACGACCTCTACTGGTCTGCTCTCCACCTCTAGGCGGCTGGACCGCTAGTGCGGGAGTCATGGGCTACTGCCCCTACTGTACTGCCTTGCCCCTAAGCCTGGGGCAGTATCTCCTCGTATGGCCTACGTCCCCGCACTCAAAACAATGTGGTGCGGTGGCATGTTGCCCAGATGGCTGACCCTGAATACCAGAAGGCCCACTAGAGGAAGCCTGAGTAGCCGGCGGGCGGTAAGAACTCTCCGGCATAGCACTGAAATGAGGACCGAAAGACTCCGGAGGACCTGAGTACCCACTGGATGAACACCAAATTGCTAGCGGGCGATAGGAACTCTTTGGCATAACACTGAAATAGGAGAGCGCTGGAGCACCTCGAGCAGGTGGTGGTGCTGGAACTGGGGGCCTACTGGGCTAACCCCTCCCAAAGTGACCTCTGCCCCTAGCTGGGGCGCCTCTAAACTCTCCTGAGAATCTGGCCCTCTTATCCTACTGCATCTGCTCTCTACCCCTCAAATGGTAACACTCAATCCCGCGAGAAATCTCAAGTACTAGCTGATATCCAGTGCCCATCTCTACCTCACGAGCAATACCCGACCGGAGAGTGGGATGTAACCCTGCAACAAACCTCCGTACCCTCTCTGCCTCTGTGGGAAGTATCATGAGTGCATGGCGAGACAACTCAGAGAAACTCGCCTTATAGTCGGTCACTGACATATGACCCTGCTCCAGATACTCAAACTGATTACGTAGCTCTTCCCTCTCAGAGGGTGGAATGTACTAATCAAGAAACAACTGAGTGAACTGACCCCAAGTGAGGGGAGGAGCACCTGCTGGCATGCTAAGCAAGTAAGACTGCCACCATCTACGGGCCCTGCCCTCAAGCTGAAAAGTAGTGAAGTTGACTCCATGTGACTCCAATATCCTCATATTGTGCAGCCTATCCCTGCACCTGTCGATAAAATCCTGGGCATCCTCATGACGCTCGCCCCCGAAGACTGGAGGGTACAACCTAGTCCATCTGTCTAATAAATTCTGCGGATCGCCTTCCACAGCTAGCCTGGGCTGGGGTGCCGCTGCAATAACTGGCTGGGCCCCCTCTGCGGGTAGTGCACCCGGAGTATGATAAACTGCGGTTGCATGACTTGGAGCTTGTACAGTAGGGATGGGCACTGGATNCTCATATTGTGCAGCCTATCCCTGCACCTGTCGATAAAATCCTGGGCATCCTCATGACGCTCGCCCCCGAAGACTGGAGGGTACAACCTAGTCCATCTGTCTAATAAATTCTGCGGATCGCCTTCCACAGCTAGCCTGGGCTGGGGTGCCGCTGCAATAACTGGCTGGGCCCCCTCTGCGGGTAGTGCACCCGGAGTATGATAAACTGCGGTTGCATGACTTGGAGCTTGTACAGTAGGGGTCTTTGCTCCCTCTCATGCCTGTGAGGTAGCTGGATCGGCTGGAAATTAACCAGCCTGAGTCATAGTGTCCATGAACCGAAGTATACAGCCCATGAGCTCCTGAAATCCCGGCGCAGTCATGAAATACACCGGAGTAGGCGCAGCAGCGGGCGCCTCGCCCTGCTCCTCAATGATAGGATCCCCTGCGGGGTCTGCTGGTGGCGCAACTGGAATGGCGCTGAGATGCCCTCGCCCCCTACCACGGGCCGGTGCCCTCACCTGGTCTCTACCTCAGCCTCTAGCAATGGGGGGCAGCTCCTCCCGGGTCCGGAACGTCAGCGGTATGTGTCCTCACCATCTGTGATTGAATAGAAGAGGAAACTTAGTACACTGACCACTGCACGATGGTAAATGAATAAAGAGTAGTTTTTCCTAACACCCTATAGCCCCTCAAAGATAAATACAGACGTCTCTGTACCGATCTACAAGACTCTATTAGGTTAGCCCATAACTTGTGAGGCCTACGTGAAACTAGTGCTCTGATACCATGTTGTCACGACCCATTTCTCATAATAGGTCATGATGGCACCTCACACCATGGTCAGGCCAGCCAAATTGCGGAAATATGATTTAGTCCTCATTTTAGTTTAGCCAAAGACAGGAAATTCTAAAGTTTGCAAGTAAATGATGAAGCTAGCAAATACCATGAAGTGAAAACATAGCGATACAAAACCCAAAATAAATATCTACTATAGTGTATGCCAGAACCTGGTGTCACTAGCTACGGGCGACCGGTAGAATATAAAAAAAATACAAAACACTGTCTTACTGTCCGAATCAGGATAGACAGAAATCAAAAATACAAGAAAGGACTCCTTCGGCTGCGAATCGGCATGAGAAAGAAGGCAGCTCACCGTAGAAGTCCATGAGCATGCTCGCTGCTGCGCACCCAAAATATGTCCAGATCCACCTGCCTCAAATCTTGTACATTTAAGTACAGAAATGTAGCAAGATTACATAAACCATATGTACTCAGTAAGTATCCCGTCTAATCTCAAAAAAGTAGAGACGAGAGGTCGACTTGATACTTACTAAGGTCCAAAACAATATAATATAATAGAGTGAGATATACAACATGAAGGATTACCAATAACACGGGTTCAACAGAAGAGTTATATTCATACTCTTGCTTTAATTAAATTACCGGTTTCTCCTTTTATATCAAATGAGTAGTCATGTCATAACTAAATGTAAGCATATAAATCATGCACAAACATGCCGAGGTCGACGGCCCGCTCTAACAGAAATAAATTGTGCACTGCCGAGGGTCGAGCGACACGAACCATAGATGCATCTATTATCACCGAGGTGATCGACCCGATCCATAATCATCAAGAAAATATCAAGGAAAGCACATAAGGCTCAATTACATACAAGGGCACTCATATCAAGGGCTCAACAATTTATATGTTCACTTTCATTTCCTCAAGTCTCTAGCAATTCATAACGATCATATTGGCAAGTTATAATAAGAAATATTCCCCAATTAGACATGACATGGGTCCTAAACTACCAGAACAATTATCATGTAGTTGCTACGCACGGACTCTTGTCACCTCGTACGTACGTAGCCCCCGCATTTAGCAACAATTACTTATTAAAAATCCTATGGGGACAATTCCCTCTTACAAGTTTAGAAAGGAGACTCACCTCGCTCGAAAGTGCACTCCCAATATCCAAGAACGGCCCATGTCCTTAATTCGAAGCCGGACAATCCCAAACTAATCATTTGAAGCAAGAACTAGTAAATAAAGGCTTACAAGGTTGAATTCTAGCTATTTAAGCAATTTCCTAGCCTTTAACACAAGTTTCCTACATTCCAACCCCGGGCCCACGTGCCCGGATTCCGAGATTTTTCGAAGAAAGTTGTTCTCCAGCACCTAAGGATCGCAAATATATGATTTCTAGTTCATTACATGGCAAATTATGTGCTAAAACTTTAGTTTTCATTAAACCCTAGGTCTAGCTCAAATCTCTTGATTTTAAACAATTTTTAGTGCTAATCTACCTAATGTTTATGTATTTGAACTAAAAATGAGTGGGTATTACTTACCTCGAAATGTTATGTTGAAACCTCCCCTTTTGAATCACCAAGATTGCCTAAGAGTTGAGAGAGATATGGAAGAAATGAGCTTAAGCTCGTATTAAATGAGATTCTGCCCCCAGTGATTTCCGCTTCTGCGGAGGGAATCCCGCTTCTGTGGAAGTGGGCCGCTTTTGAGGAAAAAGGCCAAGGGAGCCTGGGCCGCTTCTGTGGTCTCAAACTCGCTTTTGCGAGCCCGCTAACGTGGATAGCCCACCGCTTCTGCGGTTATAAGCCTGGGGCGGATGGACCGCTTCTGCGGTCGGGGGTCCGCTTCTGCGATTTCCCCTGGGCCTGGCCCTTTCCGCTTCAGCGAATAAACGACCGCTTCTACGGTCTCGCTTCTGCGGTCCAAGAGCCGCAGAAGCGTTTATGAAAGAAGTAGCTGATGAAATCTTCCTAAGTTTTTCAACTTCACTCGAACCTCGACCATTTGATGCTCGGGGCTCCCGAGCCCCGCCCGAATATACCAACAAGTCTGAAATCACGAGGTGGACCTATTCGAACCCTTAAAACACTCAAAACAACGCTAAATTGAGGAATCAACCCCCAAAACCAAATGAATCAATTCATTGAACTTCAAGTTCTTAATTCTTCTTCAACGGGTCAAAACGCCCTTAAACTACTCGGATTGACACCAAATTTTACGGGTAAGTCTTAGCTGATATTTCGGACTTGTACCAAGTTTCGGAATTGAAATCCGAACCCGATACCTATGAAAATGATGATTTCTTAGTTTATTAAGATCTTTGAAATTCAAACTTAATAATTTTACATAAAAATTCATTACTCGGGCTAGGGACCTCAGAATTTGATTCCGGGCATACGCCGAGGTTCCATATTTTCCCGCGGACCCTCAAAAATTACCAAAGCACAATTCCAGGCCCGTTTCCCCAAAATGTTGATCGAAGTCAAACTTGGACTTTTTAAAGAAACTTAAAGAAGCAACTAGGCTTAATCTTGCTCAAAACTCCCCTAAGTGCGAAAATTATTATTTAAGGGAACGGGGTTCAAAAATGCAAAATGACCAGTCGGGTCGTTACATTCTCCACCTCTTAAACAAACGTTCGTCCTTGAACGGACATAGAAACGTACCTGGACTGCTGAATAAGTGAGGATATCGGCTCCGCATGTCCTCCTCGAACTCCCAGGTCGCCTCATTGACCGGTTGGCCCCTCCACTGGACTGTCACTGCAGAAATTCTCTTGGACCTCAACTGGCGGTCCTATCTATCAACAATGGCAATTGGCTCCTCCTCATAGACCAAGCTCTCATCTAACCGAATGGTACTAAAATCCAACACATGTGAATAGTCGACATGATAATTTCGGAGCATCGATACATGGAAGACTGGATGAACTCCTGATAAACTGGGAGGTAAAGCAAGCTCATAGGCAACCTCTCCAACTTGCCTTAATACTTCAAAGGGGCCAATAAAACTTGGGCTCAACTTGCCCTTATTTCCGAATCTCATGATGCCCTTTATGGGAGAAACCTTCAAGAGAACCTTCTTGCCAACCATAAATGATACATCACACGTCTTCTGATCTGCGTAACTCTTCTGCCTGGACTGAGCTGTGCAGAGCCTCTCCTGAATCAATTTTACCTTATCTAAGCCGTCCTGAACAAAATCTGTACTAAGCAACTTAGCCTTACCGGGCTCAAAACACCCGATCAGAGAATGATAACACCGACCATATAGTGCCTCATACGGGGCCATCTCTATGCTGGACTGATTGCTGTTATTATATGCAAACTCTGCCAAGGGTAAGAACTGATCCCACTGGCCTCCAAAGTCGATCACGCATGCTCTAAGCATATCCTCTAAAATCTGAACTGTCCGCTCTGACTGCCCGTCGGTCTATGGATGGAATGTCGTGCTAAGCTCCACACGGTTCCCCAACTCACTCTGAACTAGCTCTCCAGAAGCGGAACTGAACTGAGGGCCTCTGTCTGATATGATGGAGACCGGCATATCGTGCAATCTCACTATCTCCCGAATGTAAATCTGGGTATATCTCTCCGCCGTGTAAGTAGTTGCCATAGGAATGAAATGAGCCAACTTGGTCAACCAATCCAGAATATCCCACACCAAATCAACCTTCCGCTGAGTCCGCGGCAACCCGACCACGAAATCCATAGTGATGCGCTCCCACTTCCATTCCGGAATGGGCATCCGCTGAAGTGGGCCATCTGGCCTCTGGTGCTCATGCTTGACCTGCTGACAATTCAAACACTTAGCTGCATACTTCACAATGTCCTTCTTCATCCTCCGCCACCAGAAATGCTACCTCAAGTCACGATACATCTTCGTAGCACCTGGATGAATGGAGTACCTCGAACTGTGGGCCTCTTTTAGAATCCTCTCTCTCAATCCATCAACATTAGGAACACATACACGGCCCTGAAGCCGTAACACACCATCTTCGCTAATAGAAATCTCCCTGGCACCTCCCTGAAGTACCGTCTCTCTAAGGACTGCCAAATGTGGATCATCGAGCTGTCGGGCCTTAATCTCCCCCAACAACGAAGACTGAGCAACCACACATGCTAGGACCCGGCTGGGCTCTGAAATGTCCAATCTCACAAGTCTGTTAGCTAAAGACTGAATGTCCAAAGCTAATGGTCTCATCTCAGTAGGAATGAATGCCAAGCTACCCATGCTCTTCGCCTTCCTACTCAAGGCATCCGCAGCCACATTTGCCTTGCCTGGATGATAAAGAATGGTAATGTCATAATCCTTTAGTAGCTCAAGCCACCTGCGCTGCCTCGAATTAAGATCCCTCTGCTTGAACAAATGCTGCAAACTGTGATGGTCTGTATAAACCTCACATGACACTCCATATAAATAATGCCTCCATATCTTAAGAGCATGAATAATCACCGCCAACTCCAGATCGTGCACAGGGTAATTCTTCTCATGAACCTTCAGCTTACGTGAAGCATCCGCAATAACTCGCCCCTCCTGCATCAATACACATCCCAAGCCAACGCAAGAAGCGTCGCAATACACTGTATACGTCCCTGAACCGGAAGGCAATACAAGAACTGGTGCCGTAGTCAAGGCCGTCTTGAGCTTCTGGAAGCTCTCCTCATACTCATCGGACCAATAGAACGGGGCACCCTTTTGGGTTAATCTGGTCAGAGGTGATGCAATAGATGAGAAGCCATGCACAAATCGCCGGTAATAGCCTGCTAACCCCAAGAAACTCCGGATCTCGGTCACTGAAGTAGGACGTGGCCAACTCTGAACTGCCTTAATCTTCTTGGGAACCACTTTAATACCTTCTCCTAACACTACATGCCCCAAGAATGCTACTGACTCTAGCCAAAACTCACACTTGGAGAACTTAGCATAAAGCTTCTGCTCTCGCAGGGTCTGAAGCACTACTCTCAAATGCTGCTCGTGCTCCCCCAGACTACGCGAGTATATCATGATGTTGTCAATGAAGACGATAACAAAGGAATCAATATAGGGCCTGAACACCCTGTTTATTAGGTCCATAAACGCCGCTGGAGCATTAATCAAGCCAAATGACATCACCAGGAACTCATAGTGGCCATATCTAGTCCTGAATATGATATTCGGAACATCTAAATCCCGAATCTTCAGCTGATGATACCCTGACCTCAGGTCAATCTTAGAGAACACCCTAGCCCCCTGCAGCTGGTTAAACAAATCATCAATTACTGGGTAATGAATACTTGTTCTTGATGGTGACTTTGTTCAACTGGCAGTAATCAATGCACATCCGCATAGTCCCATCCTTCTTCTTTACAAACAGCACTGGTGCACCCCAAGGCGATACACTGGGCCTAACAAACCCCTTAGCTAGGAACTCCTCCAACTGCTCCTTCAGCTTCTTAGGAGCCATACAGTATGGTGGGATAATATAGGCTAAGTGCTGGAGCCAAGTCAATACAGAAATCAATATCACGATCCGGAGGCATGCCAGGAAGATCAGAAGGAAAAACATCGGCGAACTCTCAGATTACTGGCACTGAATCAATCATCGAAGACTCTGCGGTGGTGTCTCGAACATAAGCTAAGTAGCCCAAACATCCCTTCTCAACCATGCATTGAGCCTTCAGGAAGGAAATGACCCTGCTAGGTGCCTTCAGGAAAGAAATGACCCTGCTAGGTGTCTCCATAGTGGAACCCCTCCACTCCCGTCTCGGCAACCCTGGCATCACTAGAGAAACACTCTTGGCATGGCAATCTAGAACGACGTGATATGGAGATAACCAATCCATGCCCAGAATAACCTCAAAATTGATCATATCAAGCAATATGAGATCTGCTCTAGTCTCAGGACCACAGAAAGTAACCACACAAACCGGTAAACCTGGTTCACAATCACATAATCACCCACCGAAGTGGACACATGAACAGGAACACCCAAAGGCTCTAGAGAAATAGCCAGGAAATGAGCAAACAGAGATGATACATATGAATAAGTAGACTCTGGATCAAATAATACCAATCCATCCCTACCGCTGACGGAAATAATACCTGTGATGACGGCATCTGAGGCTAATGCATCTGGCCTGGAGGGGAGAGCATAGAATCTAGCTGGAGCACCGGCTGACTAGCCTCCAACTGACTGAGTAGTAGTTGGCTCACCTTTCCCTGTCTGGCCTCTACCCCTGGAACGACCTCTACCGGTCTGCTCTCTACCTCTAGGCGGCTGGACCGTTGGTGCTGGAGTCATGGGTTGCTGCCCCTGCTGTACTGCCTAGCCCCTAAGCCTGGGGCAGTATCTCCTTATGTGGCCTGTGTTCCCGCACTCAAAACAATGTGGTATGGAGGCATGCTGCCTAGATGGCTGACCCTGAATACCAGAAGGACCACTAGAAGAAGCTGAGTAGCCGGCGGGCGATAAGAACTCTCCGGCATAGCACTGAAATAAGGATCAGAAAACTCCAGAGGACCTGAGTACCTACTGGATGAACCCTGAATGGCTGGCGAGCGATAGGAACTATCTGGCATGGCGCTGAAATAGGAGCGCGCTGGAGCACCCCGATCAAGTGGTGGTGCTGGAGCTGGGGGCCTACTGGGTTGACCCCTCCCAAAGTGACCTCTGCCCCTAGCTGGGGCGCCTCTGAACTCTCCTAAGAATCTGGCCCTCTTATCCTACTGCATCTGCTCTCTACCCCTCAAACGGTAACCCTCAATCCTGCGGGCAATCTCAAGTACTAGCCGATATCCAGTGCCCATCTCTACCTCACGAGCCATACCCGACCGGATAGTGGGATGTAACCCTGAAACAAACCTCTGTACCCTCTCTGCCTTTGTGGGAAGTATCATGAGTGCATGGCGAGACAACTCAGAGAACCTCGCCTCATAGTTGGTCACTGATATATGACCCTGCTCCAGATGCTCAAACTGATGACGTAGCTCTTCCCTCTCAGATGGTGGAATGTACCGATCAAGAAACAACTGAGTGAACTGACCCCAAGTGAGGGGAGGAGTGCCTGCTGTCCTGCTAAGCAAGTAAGACTGCCACCATCTACGGGCCCTGCCCTCCAGCTAAAAAGTAGTGAAGTCGACTCCATGTGACTCCAATATCCTCATATTGTGTAGCCTATCCCCGCACCTGTCGATGAAATACTGGGCATCCTCATGACGCTCGCCCCCGAAGACTGGAGGTTGCAACCTGGTCCATTTGGCTAATAACTTTTGCGGATCGCCATCCTCAACTGGCCTGGGCTGGGGTGCCGCTGCAACAACTGGCTGGGCCCCCTCTGTAGGCAGTGCACTCGGAGTATGATAAACTGCGGCTGCATGACCTGGAGCCTGTACAGTAGGGGTCTGTGCTCCCCCTTCTGCCTGTGAGGTAGCTGGATCGGCTGGAAATTAACTAGCCTGAGTCATAGTGTCCATGAACCGAAGCATACTACCCATGACCTCCTGAAATCCCCGCGCAGTCATGAAATCCACTGGAGTAGGCGCAGCAGCGGGCGCCTCGCCCTGCTCCTCAATGAATGGGATTCACTATAGGGTCTGCTGGTGGCACAACCGGAATGGCTCTAGTACGCCATCGCCCCCTACCACGGGCTGGTGCCCTCTTCCGGCCTCTACCTCTGCCTCTAGCAACAGGGGGGCAGTAGTTCCTCCCGGGTCCGGAACATCGGCGGTACGGATCCTCACCATCTGTGAGAGAATAGAAGAGGAAACTTAGTACACTGACCACTGCACAATGGGAAATGAATAAAGAGTAGTATTTCCTAACACCCTATAGCCCCTCGAAGAAAAATACAAACGTCTCCGTACCGATCTATAAGACTCTATTAGGTTTGCCCGTAACTTGTGAGACCTACATGAACCTAGTGCTCTGATACCATGTTGTCACGACCCATTTCTCATAATAGGTCATGATGGCGCCTGACACCATGGTCAGTCTAGCCAAATTGTGGAAGTATGATTTAGTCCTCATTTTAGTTTAGCCAAAGATAGGAAATTCTAAAGTTTGCAAGTAAATGATGAAGCTATTAAAAACCATGAAGTGCTAACATAGCGATACAAATCCCAAAATAAATATCTACTACAGCGTGTGCCAGAACCTGGTGTCACTAGCTACGGGAGACCAGTAGAATATACACAAAATACAAAACACTGTCCTACTGTCTGAATCAGGGTAGACAGAAATCAAAAATACAAGAAAGGACTCCTTCGGCTGCGAATCGGCATGAGAAAGAAGGCAGCTCACCATAGAAGTCCCTAAGCGTGCTCACTGCTACCTCAAATCCTGAACATTTAAGTACAGAAGCGTAGTATGAGTACATAAATCACATGTACTCAGTAAGTATCCCGTCTAATCTCGAAGAAGTAGAGACGAGAGGTCGACTTGATACTTACTAAGGTCCAAAACAATATAATATAATAGAGTGAGATATACAATATGAAGGATTACCAATAACACGGGTTCAACAGAAGAGTCATATTCATATTCTTGCTTTAATTAAATTACCAGTTACTCCTTTTATATCAAATGAGTAGTCATAACTAAATGTAAGCATATAAATCATGCACAAACATGCCGAGGTCGACGGCCCGCTCCAACAGAAATAAATTGTGCAATGTCGATGGTCGAGCGGCACGAACCATAGATGCATCTATTATCACCGAGGAGATTGGCCCGATCCATAATCATCAAAAAAATATCTAGGAAAGCACATAAGGCTCAATTACATGCAAGGGCACTCCTACCAAGGGCTCAACAATTTATATGTTCACTTTCATTTCCTCAAGTCTCTAGCAATTCATAACGATCATATTGGAAAGTTATAATAAGAAATATTCCCCAATTAGACATGACGTGGGTCCTAAACTACCCGAACAATTATCATGTAGTAGATACGAACGGACTCTCGTCACCTCATACGTACGTAGCCCCCACATTTAGCAACAAATACTTATTAAAAATCCTATGGGGATAATTCCCTCTTACAAGGTTAGAAAGAAGACTCACCTCGCTCCAAAGTGCACTCCCAATATCCAAGAACGGCCCAAGTCCTTAATTTGAAGCCGGACAATCCCAAACTAATCAAATAAAGCAAGAACTAGTAAATAAAGGCTTACAAGGTTGAATTCTAGCTATTTAAGAAATTTCCTAGCCATTAACACAAGTTTCCTACATTCCAACCCCGGGCCCACGTGCCCGAATTCTGAAATTTTTCGAAGAAAGTTGTTCTCCAGCCTAAGGATCGCAAATATATGATTTCTAGTTCATTACATGGCGAATTATGTGCTAAAACTTTAGTTTTCATTAATCCCTAGGTCTAGCTCAAATCTCTTGATTTTACCCAATTTTTAGTGTTAAATCTACCTAATATTTATGTATTTAAAGTAAAAATGAGTGGGGATTACTTACCTCGAAATGTTATGTTGAAACCTCCCCTTTTGAATCACCAAGATCGCCTAAGAGTTGAGAGAGATATGGAAGAAATGAGCTTAAGCTCATATTAAATGAGATTATGTCCCTAGTGATTTCCGCTTCTATGGAGGGAATCCCGCTTCTGCGGAAGTGGGCCGAGCCTGGGCCGCTTCTGCGGTCTCAAACTCGCTTCTGCGAGTCTGCTTAAGCGGAAAGCCCACCTCTTCTGCCATTATGGGCCTGGGGCGGATGGTCGCTTTTGCGGTCGGGGGTCCACTTCTGCGGTTTCCCCTGGACCTGGCCCTTTCCGCTTCAGCGAATAAACGACCGCTTCTGTAGTCTCGCTTCTGCGGTCCAAGAGCCTCAGAAGCGGTTATGACAGAAGTAGCTGATGAAATCTTCTTAAGTTTTTCAACTTCACTCGAACCTCGACCATTTGACGCTTGGGGCTCCCGAGCCCCGCCCGAACATACTGACAAGTCTGAAATTACTAGGCGGACCTACTCGAACCCTCGAAACACTCAAAACAACGCTAAATTGAGTAATCAACCCCCAAAACCAAATGAATCAATTCATTGAACTTCAAGATCTTAATTCTCCTTCAACGGGTCAAAACGCCCTTAAACTACTCGGATTGACACCAAATTTTACGGGTAAGTTTTAACTGATATTTCGGACTTGTACCAATTTCGGAATCGAAATCCGAACCCGATACTTATGAAAAAAATGATTTCTTAGTTTATTTAGATCTTTGAAATTCAAACTTAACAATTTTACATAAAAATTCATTACTCGGGCTAGGGACCTCAGAATTTGATTCCGGGCATATGCCCAGGTCCCATATTTTCCCGCGGACCCTAAGAAATTGCCAAAGCACGATTCCGGGCCCATTTCCTCAAAATGTTGACCGAAGTTAAACTTGGCCTTTTAAAAGAAAATTAAAGAAGCAACTAGGCTTAATCTTGCTCAAAACTCCCCTAACTTCCGAACCACCCGCCCCCGCAAGTCATAAATTAGCTAAAGCAAGTGCAAAAATTATTATTTAAGGGAACGAGGTTCAGAAATGCAAAATGATCAGTCGGGTCGTTACAACTGTCATATTTGATTTTATCTGATTTCAAAACATGTTCTAGCTCATGTGCTTTTTAATTATAAACTGCTTTTATATTTATTTTTAATGAGAATTGCAATGTCGTGAAAATGCGTCTCGAACCACGTCACATCAATGCACCCGTGGTTGTTGACATATTTTGACTCTGTTGAGGTTTGGATTTGGGTCACATAAATGCACACCCGAGTTTAGGAAGGTAAATTATTAAAATACGTGCCTAAAGAGGCTAACACTTTATTATATTTGGGGAAGGCTGTGAAATTTGCTAAATGGCCCATCCCAAAATCTAAGTATTTAATACAACCATTTATCGAGGGCCCCGCAATTATATGCTCTATTTGGCGAGGCTCGTCTCATTTTATTTTTTAAAAGGATATCCTAAAGTGAACTAGGATTTTTTGTTTTTTTTATTGTCTCAACAAATAAAAAAAAGGACCTAATCAATTAGTAATTTCAATATCCTATTATGTCAAGAATTGACTTTGAGTTTAGTGCTTTATACAAGCAGCTTCATTGCTTGAACGGACTTCCCTAACATGGCCTTTGTACGGGACCAATATGGAAAACATGCAACACTGGATCAAGGCTAAACCATACATTATCAAAAGCCCAATTCAGGTTGACTTCAATTTATTAACAAGCCAAAACAGCCATTTGCCTTGTCTTTGGACCCGTCGGCAGAATACCATTAGACTACCACCAATTCAATCCCAAACCTTTTGGCTTTTACAACGTTTTGGCTACTGGGATGTATATAGAAATCAAACTAAATTTAGGCTATCACAAACACAACTTAATTACGCATTCATTAGACTTAATGACAACTACTACTACTACCTGGATGTGCTGGTGAATTAACAACGTTATAATATAATACCTAATCAGATTTGTACTTGATTAATACCTATTTTGAATTTCATATTGAGTTGAGAGGATAGTAATGAAATAAAACAAAGCTCATAAGAATCTAAAATATACTCAAATCAACTCATCAGTTCTGTTAATACAATTCATACAATAGTCCCGTTATTTCAAATCTCGACGACTGCTACTGGCCCTGTTATAATACTACAGCCTACTAGTTCAAGTGATGCAATTATATACGATTATAGATCTTAACAACTAGTACAAATTGGAAATCCAAGGTAACAGTCCAAGTCACTTTTAAAGTCCTAATTACAGTCCACATTTAATTACACTGGTCGACCAACTGAATCACACATTATAATATTCAGCTACACAATCACAACAAAATTATTTAAATATAACAAAATAGCAGATCCATAACGGAGAGTTAACTTCAACTTTTATTTCATGTTGTCAACAAGAAGAGTTACATCAAATAAGCTTGAGACGTGTACTGGTATTGGAATAACAAGAGAAAAGAGAGAGAAGTCAGTGATAGCAAATGTAACAGCAGCAGTTCAGGAAAGTTTCAACAATCCAGCAAGTAATCAACCAACACAGCAACAGTGAGATCAAATTTTGATTTAAAACCAACTTCTCAAACACCCAGGACACTTCAGCAATCAAAAACCCAATTAAACTGGACCAAACAAATTGAATGAACTCCCAAAACTACTCAAAATCCAACAGAAAACTCTGTGAATCTTCAAATTACCAAAATGAACTCATAAATGTAAATCAGCTACCAAAACTAGAATCTAGTTAGGAGATTGAATGAAATAATTTTTTTAATTTTTCTACTGGATTTTGTTTGTTTTTGTATTTTTTCTTTTAGAACTAAGAACTAGAAGACAATTTGGATCTGAGATTTGAATTCAGATCTAAAACTGGAAGAATATTATTTGTGGGGAATTTTTGATGGCCAAAACTTGTGACTTAAGGCATGTGAATGCCATTTTATAGGCCTAAGGAAGGGCAGTCCTCAAATTTGGGTTGTACATATTAGTCCCTCATTTATTTTCAGCTAGTCCTCTAGTTATTAACTTGTCCCTCAAGTAAACATACTTAGTTTTCTATAATTCCAAATTGGACCCCATTCTAGAGTGTTCTAGATCTTTTCATTCAGTCATTTAAATTCCCTTACCCCCAAATACCTAAGCTACCCTTCAATGCCCTATTATTTACCCTTTATGCCTAAATAGAATTACCTCTTAGCTAACCCTAGCTATTTAACCGGACTAAACTGACCTCCCACGGTTCAACCCAAAATGAAATGGGCTACATTTGCACAAGGAGTTGCGCCCAATTGACACTCAAAACCCCAACTAGCCTTAACCAACTATGCAAGCCACAGAACCTAACAAGACCCAAACTAAGCTAACATGATTAAACAACACAATTTAGCCATATGACCTAATTAAGTCAAGCAGTTAAAATCAACTACAAACAAGTTAACAGGGATCGAACAAATTAAACTTCAAATAATCAAAAATCATGAATTAAGCAACCAATTCAATTAAACCACCTAGATGGAGCTTAACATTCTGAACACTACCTTATGCAAACAAATGAGGTGATTTTGACCCTTAATGAAACTAACAAGGATTGATTTCAAGAAAGACCGATATGCAAGATAGGCTATTGAGCAATTGGAACAAAATCGATACAGAGAAAAGAAAAAGAAAGAAGTGAAATGGAGGAGGAGATAAGAGAAGAGATGAGAAAAATACCTCCGGACCATTAGAAAACTAATCAACCCTGGTTTGACTCAAAACAGGCATTAGCGATGTGTTCTCAACGAAAACAAATGGTCAATCGCCTATTTTAAAGCCTAACACTCGAAAGCTTGACAGGTCTGCTCCTTCTTCGATTTCAAATTCAAGGAGGAATTAGTCCGATGGAGATTTATGGAGAAAAAAGTATAGATTGGGTCTAAGGGAAGGGTAGTGGCTGCATGGGTAAAATTTGG
Organism: Nicotiana glauca; assembly: GCA_026770625.1. NCBI lineage: Eukaryota > Viridiplantae > Streptophyta > Magnoliopsida > Solanales > Solanaceae > Nicotiana > Nicotiana glauca. Next base: position 116,219 of record MU723561.1, read on the forward strand.
GGTGATTTAGAAGCGGCGCTGCTGGATACGGCGGAGGAAATCATGGGGCACCCCAGGGTTTTAAATATTTGACGATTTCTGATGGTATTTGAGGGAGATGTATGGTAGAATGGTTTTGAGTAGAGAGAGGGGAAGCGATGGTGTGATTTTCAGGTGATTTGGACGAACGCCGCCGGCGGAGACGATTTCCGGCCGGTGGCTTAAGGCAGAGGGACGGTGGGGCGGTGGTGTTACGGGGGGAGTGTACGAGGAGGATGAAAATGTTTTTGAGTTTTGTAAAGTTTTATTACAATTTTATTTAGAATGGCGGATCTCATTTGGACCGTTGGATTAGGGGTAATGGACGGTTTGGATTGATTGACTACGAAACCACGTCATTTTAGTAGTACAAGGGGCAGGCCAGGTTTGGGGAATTGGGCTGTGGACTGGGGTGGGTTTTAATGGATTTGGGCTGGGCAAGATGGCCCAATTTTGGTCTTCTCTTTTTTTGATTTAGTTTCTTTTGTTTTCTCCTTTTTATTCTATTTGATTTATTTTTGTATTTCATTTTGTATTTTCCTGATTTTATTAAGATGCAAAAAATTAAAATAAAACCTAATTTATTTTCAAAAGTAAGCCAATTAATTCCTAAAAATTATTTAAAATCTATTTCGTGGCAAATTCAATAATTAACAATTAAAAATGAAAAAGTGGATTACTTTTGTTGTTTTCTTCATATTTTATTCTAAAAACGACTTAACCACTAATTAATCCTAAAATATGAAATTAGATCCTAAATTCAAATGTCAAGCATATTTTTTTATATTTTCATATGCATTAAAATGAACAAATAAAATGCAAACAATTAACACAAAATTCACAAAATTGCAGAATAATAAAAAAATCATTTTGTTTGAATTTTTGGGAGTAATTCACTTGGGGCAAAAATTACGTGCTCACACCAGGTATTCCACAGCCAGCCCAGCCAGCTAGAGGTGGGGGTAGAGATGCTAGAGGTGGAGGTAGAGATCCTAGAGGTGGAGGTAGAGATCCTAGAGGTAGAGCTCAGGCCGCCAGGGGTGGAGGCCAGCCAGCAGCAGATCGACCTAGGGATATGGTTCAGGGTGGTGGGGCCTAGACCCGTTGTTATACTCTTCAGGCTAGGCCCGAGGCTAAGCCTTCAGATGCAGTTATTACAGGTACGGTTCTGGTTTATGATCGAGATGCTTTAGTACTATTTGATCCAGGGTCTACGTATTCATATGTTTCATCTTATTTTGCACCATGCTTGGCCATGCCTAGTGATGTATTGGGTGTTCTTGTTTATGTGTTTACACTGGTAGGTGATTCTATCGTGGTCGACCGAGTCCATCGTTCTTGTATTGTAGTGATTGGGGGTCTTGAGACATGTGTAGATTTGTTGCTCTTAGATATGGTTGACTTCGATATCATATTGGGGATGGACTGGTTATCACCCTATCACGCTATCTTGGACTGCCATGCCAAGACTGTGACCTTAGCTTTGCCAGGTAAGCCTCAGCGTATGGCCGAGAAGGGGTGTTTGGCCTTTTTGGCTTATGTTCGTGATTCCAGTGCTGAGGTCCCTCCTATTGATTCTGTACCTATTGTCCGGGAGTTTCCTAATGTTTCCCTTCAGACCTGCCGGGTATGCCACCCGACAGGGACATTGATTTTTGCATTGATTTGGCTCCAGGCACTCAGCCTATTTCTATCCCGCCATATCGTATGGCCCCACCAGAGTTGTAAAAGCTAAAGGACCAGTTGCAAGATTTGTTTGAGAAGGGTTTCATTTGAACCAGTGTTTCGCCTTGGGGCACGCTAGTGTTATTTGTCAAGAAGAAGGATGGATCAATGAGGATGTGCATTGATTACCGGCAATTGAACAAGGTAACGATTAAGAATAAGTATCCGATGCCGAGGATTGATGATTTGTTCAACCAGCTTTAGGGTGACAGGGTATTATCCAAGATTGACTTGCGATCTGGCTACCATCAGTTGAGAATTAGGGCAACCGATGTCCCTAAGACAGCTTTCCGCACTCGGTATGGGCATTATGAGTTCTTGGTTATGTCATTCGGGTTGACGAATGCCCCAGCAGCTTTTATGGACTTGATGAATCGAGTGTTCAGGACTTATTTGGATTCATTAGTGATAGTTTTCATTGATGATATATTGATATATTACCGCAACCAGGAGGAGCACGAGCAACACCTTAGAGTGGTTCTTCAGACTCTGAGGGATAGTCATTTATATGCCAAGTTCTCCAAGTGCGAGTTCTGGCTGAGTTCAATGGCATTTCTAGATCATGTTGTATCAGCAGAGAGTATTCAGGACCCAAAGAAGATTGAGGCAGTCGAGAACTGGCCTAGACCAGCATCAGCTACAGAGATTCGGAGTTTCTTGGGGGTTGGCAGGCTACTATCGTCGGTTCGTTGAGGGGTTCTCATCCATTGTAGCCTCGATGACTGTTGACACCCAATTTTTCTCTATGTATTTTTATACTCAAAATACTTCCAAATAGCATGTGTATGCATATATAAGCATACCCAAGAGTCTAGTATTTTCCCCTAATTTTTAAGATTTTAAAATTATTTTATTGTCTATTTCTCGCAGTACAATATCCGATAATTTATTTCCAAAATTATCATTTTTTGTGAGTAAATTATTTCTATTCACATATTTACACTAAAATATAATTAAGGTAATTTTTGAATTTTTTACAAATTTATTTGGTATTTTTAAAGCTAAATTGCATATAATTATAGTTATAGCCTATTTTACGATTAATAGCATTTTATGATTATAAAATTATTCCTAGTATTTTTGAATTAATATCTATATATTATTAATTAGTTCAATACTTTTAATTTATTTTAAAATCATTATTACAATTTAAAAAAAATAAAAAGGGAAAATTGGTTATTTAACATCTAGCCTGTTTCTATTTCAATTATAGCCTCATTGTCTTTCAATTTTAACCTCAATTTAACCCCCAATTCTGCCCCAAATTAAAACCTACCCAATTCCTAAATCACCCGACCCCTGACCCGATTTTGAAATCCACTCGGCTCCCTTTTAATCCTGGTCGTTGATCATTTTGATCAATGGCCGAAATTCTACCTTTCCATTTTTAATCCCCATAACCCTCTTACCCTAATTCATTCTATTTGAGATGCCACCTTGAAATTCTCTTCGTCTCCCAAACCCTCTCTAGCCTCTCTGAAACCCTAATCATCTCCTGCCTGTTTCTAACATGTTTCCACCGGAGTCCATGGCATTCTAGGCCAGGGATAGCCTGTACTCACTCTCTCTAACCATTAAACCTAAGCTGCTCAAGGTTCTAGAGCCCGACCCCAATGCCTCGCTTTATATCTTTCTCAGATCTGAAGATCTATGGCCTTTCCGGCCATTATTCTGGCGTGTTCAAGCAATATGATTCTCTTCGACTCAGCAATATTTAACTTCCCCAACACTCAAAATCTCACACCTCCTCAAAACATGCTGAAACCACAGAACCAACCCATTTCCTATCACCAATGCAAAACATGCCACAGTTCAAGCAACAACCCACTACTCATCCCTGAACCACTAAACGCCACAAATGATCATCACCACAACACCCCCATCTATGTGGAAACCATACCACACCCCATTCATCCTGCCTCGAGCACGCTCGAGTCTGATGACAAAGACTCTCTTATCAAGAATCTGGCCGCAGAACTCAAGAAACTGACTAGCCGAGTCCAGGGTGTTAAAGGAAGCAAGGGGATCGAGGGACTGAACTATGAAGACCTTTGCATTCAACCAGATGTCAAACTACCTGAGGGGTACAAACCTCCCAAGTTCGAGATGTTCGATGTCATCGTGGATCCCAAAGTTCATTTAAGGACATACTACGACAAATTGGTCGGAATAGGAAAGGATGAAAAAGATTGTATGAAACTCTTTATGAGGAGTCTGAAAGGGGATGCTCTATCTTGGTACATTAGCCAAGCCCGAAGAAGTGGTTGAACTGGTAAGTATGGCGTCCGATTTCATGGATAGGTTCAGATTCAACATGGAGAATACAGCAGATGTGTTCTACATCCAAAACTTGAAAAAGATACCCACGGAGACATTCCGCGAGTATGCTACTCGTTGGAGATCAGAAGCCGCTAAGGTCAGGCCGGCTTTAGAAGAGGAACAAATGAATAGGTTTTTTGTCTGGGCCCAAGACCCACAGTACTACGAAAGGTTGATGTTAATTGAAGTCCTGAAATTTTCCGACGTCATCAAGCTAGGGAAGAGGATCGAGGAAGGTATTAAAAATGGTATAGTCACTAACTTTAAAGCATTACAGGCTACCAACAAGGCTCTACATTGTGGTGGCACATCAAGAAAAGGGATGTGGGTGCCGTGATGGTTGTACAGAGAACAAAATGCCCAATAAAATGCCAAACATACCCAATACCCCTTCTACATATCAACCTACCTCAAATTACCAAGCACATTTGCCCTCTTATCAGGCTCCACCACCTACTTACCAATCATCTCCACCTCCCGCATATCAACCTACTTCACCCATATACTCCCAACCCACATACGTCTACCAAGCGTACAATACCCAACAAGCTCACTATCAATCACCCCGCAAAATTTCCCTAGACCCCGACCAAACTTCGACTGCAGACCTCCTAAACAATACACCGCCATTGCCGAACCAATGGACCAGCTGTATGAAAGGCTTAAAGCTGCTGGTTACATCAGCCCTATCCCTGCTATAACTCCAAAAAATCCTTCCCAATGGATCAACCCAAACAAAACATGTGCATACCATTCCGGCATGAAGGGGCATACCATTGATGAGTGCCTCTCTCTGAAGGATAAGATTCAGGCTTTGATTGAAAACAAGATCATCATGGAAAAGGAGCCTGCTCCTAATGTTTGCAACAACCCCCTGCCTGACCACAAAGGCGGAGGCATTCACATGATTGAGATAGAAGATCATTGGGACCCCAAAGGATCGATTGGATTGATCGCTGAAGGTGACAAGCCAAAGAAAGCAACAGTCATACTTAATCCAATTGTATTCCAGATCTAGCCTTCTGAATACATTGAAATGAACATGTCCATACCACTTGATCTTGAAACACCATCTTCTGGGAAGATGCCAGGACCGATTGAGGTCAAGTTTGAGTCCCCAAAGGCACCTGCGCTATTTGAAGTTGTTGTGTTACTTCCCAAAGCAAGGGTACCCATCCCAGTAGCAATGTCAGCCATAGCGCCATTCCATATGAAGACCATCCCCTGGGATTACACAGCCAAGGCAAGGACAAAAGGAAAAGCCAAAACCAGAAAAGTAGTTGTGGCACAGGTTATGACAAGAACTGGCAGGGTTTATACTCCGGAACATTTAGCTGAATCAAGTAAGAAGGCCCCTAGACGTCCTATTGAAACTAGAGCCTATGATCTCTGGAGGAAGATACAAGCAAATGAGTACTCGGTCATTGATCAACTGAATAAAACACCAGCACAGATCTCCATCCTAACTCTACTGCAAAGCTCCGATCCACATAAGAATGCCTTGATAAAGATACTCAGTGAGGCATATATACCCAGCAACATAACTGGAGGAGAAATGTCAAACATGGTAGGGAAAGTATTAGAGAGTCACAAAATCACTTTCCACGAAGATGAGCTGCCGCCGGAAGGGCTAAGCCACAACAAAGTATTGCACATCACTGCACAGTGCGAGGATTATTTCATCACCAGGATTCTAATTGATAGAGGGTCCAACCTCAATATCTGTCTTGGTAAGTCTCAGAATATTGGGGAAGAGCCTGCATGAGATCAAGTATGGAACCATCAATGTCAAAGCTTTCGGTGGATCCCAAAGGTCCACTATTGGGGAAATCAGTTTGTGTCTACAAATGGGACCGACCTGGTTTGACGTTAATTTTCAAGTGATAGACGTCCCGACATCTTACAACTTGCTATTGGGACGGCCCTAGATCCATACCGCTGGAGCTGTAGCATCAACCCTACACCAGACAGTAAAGTTTGAGTGGAATCACCAAGAGGTGATTATTCATGGCGACGGTAGCAATCCCATATACAGTCACCAGACCATCCCAGCAATCGGAGGAAGAAGGAAGATAGGCAGAGAAACCTACCATCACATTGAGCGAGTCAACGCTGTGGATAAAGATAAATGGTGGGATAACAAAATTGAAAGTATACTGAATTGGTGTGGATATAAACCTGGCAAGGGACTCAACAAGAACCTCAAGGGAATCACCAAACCTATCAAGCTAAAGAAACATGGAACCACTTTTGGTTTGGGATATGAATACACTTGGGAGATTTCAACCATTGGTCGCTACCATGGCGCAGTCCCTACTACCCACTGGAGCATCTGATACCTTGCCTGGAGTAGACTTTCCAACCAGTCGATGTCATATATGGGTCAGAAGAAGAGGAAGCACTGGCGAAAATGAGGAATTTGTTTTTGGAAGATGATAATATGGACTGTTGTGTCATTTTCGAGGAGGAAGGGGAGGAAGGCCCTTCTATAAAAGCCCTGAGCCGAGGAGCATGCCTCAACAATTGGTCCATCGAAACCACCAGGGCCCGAAAAGCTTTGGGGTAGCAAGGCTGAACAAAGCACCATGCATCATCTTTATTTTTTTTGCTAATTGACTTTCTTTTCGCATTTTAATTTCGAAATAAGAGCTCCAATGTCCAAAACGATTATGAAATTTATCAAAGCATTTCAGTTTCTTATAAATCTCACTCTTATTACCTTTTATCGTTTACTACACAACATTACTATTACTTATCTTGATGAACCGACAATTGTGACTTACAACGAGACAACGCAACAAACGGATATAGACTCAGAAGAGGATGATATACCAGAAGAGGTTGTTAAAGAGGTTGAGGATTTTGAGAATAGACCTAAGTCCAACCTGGATGAGACTGAGGTTGTTAACTTAGGAGATACAGAGAATGTCAAAGAAACACGCATCAGTGTTCATCTGTCACCATCAGAAAAGAAAGAGTACATGGAATTTCTAAGGGAATATGAGGACATATTCGCCTGGTCATATGATGACATCACTGGTCACAGTACATCTATTGTAGCTCACAAACTGTCAACCGATCCGACATGTCCCCCAGTAAAGCAAAAGCTCAGGAAGTTCAAACCTGCCATGGGTTTGAAAATCAAGGAAGAAGTCACCAAGCAAGTCAAAGCCAAGGTTCTCAGGGTAGTAGAGTATCTAACATGGTTAGCCAACACCGTGCCAGTCCCGAAGAAAGACGGGAAGGTTAGAGTCTGTGTTGACTACCGGGATCTCAACCGGACCAGTCTGAAAGATGACTTCCCCTGCTAAACATACACATTTTAATTGACAACTGCACCAAGAATGAACTGTAGTCATTCGTCGATTATTTTGTTGGGTATCATCAGATATGGATGGACGAGGAAGACGAAGAGAAAACGGCTTTCATTATGCCGTGGGGGATGTATTGTTACAAGATGATGCCGTTTGGGTTAAATAATGTTGGGGCTACCTACATGAGGGCCATGACTACTATCTTACATGACATGATACACAAAGAGATCGAGGTGTATGTAGATGATATCATCATCAAATCCAAGAGAGCCACTGACCACACGGAAGATCTGAGGAAGTTCTTCAACAGACTGAGAAAGTACAATCTGAAGATGAATCCCGCCAAGTGTGCATTCGGGGTTCCTTCCAGAAAATTACTTAGGTTCATCGTAAGTCGCCGAGCAATAGATCTGGATCCATCAAAGGTTAAGGCCATTCAAGAATTGCCACCATTTGAACTACGCCTGACCTGATTCCCAGTTAAGAGGGGATACGTAGTTAGCCCTATGGGTTTGGTCACAATTTAATAAAATTTTCATTTCCCTCACCATTGAAAACTGGGGCACAATTTTGAGGAGGACCCTCAAAATTCTGAAGTGATTTACAGCCATTCATCACACGCAGCCATCGGAAGCACCAGCCTAGTAAACTGGGGCAAAATTTTGAGGAGGACCCTCAAAATTCCGAAGCAAGAGAGGTTGCAATATCTTGAACCGTGTCGCACTCATCAGTTCATATGAAGAAAACTATTCTCAATTATGTAGTTATGTTACATTTTTTACTAAATCATGCATGAATACTATCAAAATTGCTTTGTTTATTGATGCTACCCCAATGAAAACAAGAGCCAAGTAGGACGAACGAAGTCCACAGGAAGACGAACTAACCTTCCCCCTTTTACAAAACTCACGATTTTTCTTTGTATGCAGGCACCCAAGACATAAAATCATCAGATATGTTTACACACTCATACTTTTTTAGGAATAACACTCTCAGAATCATCACCTATTTACAATTGCCATCTGTACGCGACACCCCCAACAGCCATAATACAACAATCAACTATCAGCTACAATCTATCAGCTAAGAGATTTCATTACTATTCATCTTTATTTTCTGCATTGCATAAGGCTATCTTTCTGCCTTCCAAGACTAAGCTCTGTTTCCATTTGCATTGCATAAGGCTACCATTCTGCCTTCCGAGGTTAAGCTCTACCTCCATCCTGAATTTCTTGCATTGCATAAGGCTACCATTCTACCTTCCGAGGTTAAGCTCTACCTCTATCTGCATTTCTTGCATTGCATAAGGCTACCATTCTGCCTTCCGAGGTTAATCTCTACCTCCATCCTGCATTTCTTGCATTGCATAAGGCTACCATTCTGCCTTTTGATATTAAGCTCTACCTCCATCCGCATGGCTAAAATATCGCCACCTTTGTCTAAATCCTGCATCGGCTGAAACATCGCCACTTTTATTTAAATCTTGCATCCGCTGAAATATCACCACTTTTATCTACATCTGCTCACTGAAATATTTCCACCTTTATTTAAATCTAGCATGGCTAAAATATCGCCACCTTTATTTAAATCCAGCATGGCTGAAATATCGCCACCTTTATTTTAGTCATGCATCGGTTGAAATATCGCCACTTTTATTTACACCTGTATGATCAAAATATTTCTACCATTATTTAAATCCTGCATCGACTGAGATATCGCCATTTTTATTTACATTTGCTGCCTGAAACGTCACCACTTTATTCTTTCTTGCATGGCTGGAATATCGCCTCTTTATCCATTTTGAACAACTGAAATACTGACACCCTTTCATTTACGTCTTGCATCAGCTGAAAGATCACCACCTTCTGCATTTCATGGGCTGAAAGATCACCAAATTTTCCAAAGGCGTCATTGTTCGGAGGCACCATTTTCATAGCCCGAGAACGCCATGCCATGGCCTAAGGACCCATTTTTATCTTTTGCATATCATTATTCAAAGGCATCACAGTTCGGAGGCATCATTCTCATAGCCCGACAACATCATTTCATAGCCTGCGAAACCTTTATTATACACTTTATGGCCCAGGATGTCATGGTCCGAGGACGTCATCCTACCCATCCGAAGACAACATTCATGGTCCAATGGGAACTTGCATCACGTTTAAATTTATGCACAATATATGTTGGTATTATTCATTTGTAGGTACACCAGCTAGCAATGGCCGTCTCAGCAGGAGCGGTCCTGCTCCAGTTCCCGCAGCCATCAGACTCCGACTATCCTTCTCAACCTGAACATCGCGTTCGTCTTTCGAAATCTCCATCGGCATAGTCCGCCAATGGATCCTGAACTACATATGGCCTGATTCCTGTAAGATCAAGGATATGTAGGAAAATCAGGGACTATAGCTTGATCAAAACTCTTCAATCGTTTTATTCGGTCAAAATTGGCCATCATATCTTTACCCGACAACTCTTTCATCCTTCCCGGGTAAAGAGGGGCAGCTGTTGACACCTAATTTTCCCCTATGTATTTTTATACTCAAAATACTTCCAAATAGCATGTGTATGCATATATAAACATACCTAAGAGTCTTGGTATTTTTCCCTAATTTTTAAGATTTTAAGATCAATTTATTGTCTATTTCTCGTAGTACAAAATCCAATAATTTATTCCCAAAATTCTCATTTTTGGTGAGTAATTTATTTCTATTCTCATATTTATACCAAAATATAATTAAGGTAATTTTGTTTATTCTTACAAATTTTTTTGGTATTTTTAAAGCTAAATTGCATATAATTGCAATTATAGCCTATTTTACGATTAATATCATTTTATGATTATAAATTATTCCTAGTATTTTTGGATTAATATCTATATATTAATAATTAGTTCAGTACTATTAATTTGTTTTAAAATCATTATTACTATTTTTAAAAAAATAAAAAGGGAAAAATTGGCTACTTTACATCTAGCCCGTTTCTATTTCAATTATAGCCTCATTTCCTTTCAATTTAACCTCAATTTAATCCCCAATTCCATCCCAAATTAAAACCTACCCAATTCCTAAATCACCCTACCCCTGAGCCGATTTTGAAATCCACCCGGCTCCCCTTTAATCCTAATCGTTGATCATTTTGACCAACGGTCGTAATTCTTCCTTTCAATTTTAATACTCATAACCCCCTTACCCTAATTCATTCTATCTGAGGCGCCGCCTTGAAATTCTTTTCGTCTCCCAAGCTCTCTCTAGCCTCTCCGAAACCCTAATTATCTCCTGTCTGTTTCTATTTTCCACCGGAATCCATGGCATTTCAGGCCAGGGATGGCATGTGCTCACTCTCTCTCACCATTAAACCTAAGCTACTCAAGGTGTTGGAGCCTGACCCCAATGGCTCTCTTTAGATCTTTCTCAGATCAGTAGATCTATGGCCTTTCCGGCCATTACTCCGGCGTGTTCAAGCAATATGAGTCTCTTCGACTAAGGATCTGACTTTTCTCAAGACCTTTCTCATTCTAGGGTTTTCTCTGCAACTTTAAGCCGTTTGAGGTTTTGTACTTGCTTATTTCTTTTAGATCTATGACATGCCTAAGAATTATCTGACGTTTTAAAGGTTTCCCCAAATATCCTACTTTAAATCGTTCAATTTCAATTTTAGGATTTCTGAAAAGATTTCTTCAAATGTTTTCTGATTCTTCCTATTCTTTCTTTATGTGTGTTTTATGCTCATATATGTTCTTCTTATTATACATGAGTTTGCTCTCTTGTTTCTTTTCTATTATGCAAGACTCTTCTATTTTTCTGCTGTTGTTCTTATGCTCGCATGTTGATTTGTGTTGTTTTCGTTATTCTATGCTATATGTGCTTATGGTTAAATTCTTTGATTTTGTCATTTTACTGAGTTCTATTTGTGTTCCTGCCAAGCATATCTTCTACTTTGTTCAAAACTCGTATCATCTCTTTCTTCTGAACTTGTTTAACTCCGTGCTTTCTCAAACATGGTCTCATGACCTTGAATCAGTGTTCATGAATTCTTGTCTCTCATAGGTCTTTGAGAGAGATTTCTAAGCCTCTTTTCAATGATCTGTTTGCTCATCTTCTATTGTCTGACTCTATTCGAAACCATAGGTTTTGGGGTTTCTTTGACAAGGGGTACTGGGGTCCCGATTTGGGACCCTAGGCTTTCAGACTCACTGTGAGTCTGTAATTGAACTTGAAATCCTTTTTGCTTGTGACTCTGAGACTTTTAGTGTTAAACTCTTTTTCTAAATAACCTAGCAACTCTTTTTGTTTGATCTGTGTGTTTATATATATGAGAAATTTCTCTTTCAAAAGGTTTTTTTTACCAATAAGTGATTGATTCTGAAACCCCTTTATAAGGCTGATAAATTGCCACCAATTTTCTATCGATTGAACCTCCTTTACCTTTCTTGACTTGGTTCATTCAATCGAACTTGTAGTGTTTGGTTTCATGGCTGTTTAATTGATTCTTTTACCATATTCGGTACAAACTGTGTACCATTGATTGTTTTTCTTAAATAATTTCTATGTATTTACCCCTTTTGTGCTACTTTGAAAGGTTGAATTAGAAATTTCTTTCCTTAAATAATTTCTACCCGTTGGAATCAGAATCCCTTAACCATAGGGAGACTGATTTTAATGATTTCTTTACCTTTCTTACTGGTTCTCTGTGCACTACAAAAGGTATTGAACTTCTGCACTTTAAATAGACCAGACTTTACATCTACACTCCCAATCGAATACTTTCTCATCTATACTTCAAGTTCAATACTTTGAACTTCTTACTTTCAACTCATACATTTACCTTTCTAATTTTTTTTCAACACTTTGCGTTGCTTGGGACCTTTTGGAACTGCTATGCTACAACTTGGCTTTTCAACACAACAACAACAACAACAACCCAGTATAACTTGGCTTTTCAAAGACTTCTATTTTCTTACTTGTTTACGTTTGAAACTGTTATGTCTTTTATTCAATTTTCTGCCTCATCCCTATGTGTTTACTTCACAGTTTCAGCATCCTAGTTTACTTTACTGCTTAAGTTCAGGGATTTGTGCTAATTATGTTCCTTCCTTGCCTTTTCTGTTATGAATTCCTACCCCTATTCCCTTCTAGGTGTTTGAGTTAAGGTTCTTGGCCTGGCAGTATCCTAATTACTGCCCAGTCCATAACCTGATCCACAATGGATCCTAACTCCTAAGTTGGCTAATAGGCTGGTCAGGGGTGTGCCAGCATTCGCAATTGCTGGGCATGACCACCGGCCTGCCATGCCTCTCCCAGATTCCTCCTCTATGCACTTACAATTATTCTTAACCCTTAAGTTCTACCCCTCTCTTATGAGCCTTGCTTTGGGACGTTGAGTTCCCTCTGAACTTGGACATCTGAGGGCTGGCATTTCCACTCTACACTATGATCTTAATTTTGAAATATTTTTAGGGTGTAAGCATTTCCCGGAGCCCTTTGAGACTCTTGGGAGCTTTGCCACATCCCAAATGTGAGAAAGCTTTTGGAAATCTGATCCTGGAAGTTGGTTTATCTCATATTGTTGGACTTTGAGTCTGAATTAAGCTGTTTGGATGTAGCTGGAACTTCTGTAATTTCACTTTTTTTTTATTCATTTGGGTGTGTAATAATTTGTAATAATGATTAGGGACGACTAGTGGAAAGGGATGGGGATGAATGCATGCAAAGGATAGAAAACTTGCCTATAGGTTATTTATAATTTCTACATTCTGTATTTTAGAATCCATGCCTATAAGTTTTTCTGCACTTCTTCATTTTTGCATTTTAGAAATCATGTCTATAAGTCCTTCACTTATGCATTTTTTAGAAATTATGCCTATAAGTTCTTCATGTAGAAATCATGATCTTAGGTTTCTACACTTCTACATATATATACCGCTAGGCAAACAATCACAGATTTAATAAATAACCAACTTCACTCTAGATACCATGCCTATAGGACTCTTGTATTTATGTAATCGTTTAAAACCAATTACGCTTAGAAATCATGCCTATAGGAATAATCAACCGAACCAGCTTCATCTATTTCATCTACGAGTCTAAATTCAGTCATAAGTTCGTCAAAATCTGTAGATCTTTTATTTATAAAACCAACAACCTTTTCCCAAAAATCAGTATGCTCTATTAGATGTCATGCCTATAGGTCTCACTTAGGTAAACTATTAGGTAATTAATTGCGTCAATTTTGATAAACTACATCCAGACAAGGCTAATTCGGACTCATCATTTGAGAAATATGTGATGGATCAGCCCAGCCTATGCTTTTAATTTAATTCAGACCAAACCAGTATTTGAAGTCATGCTATATTTGCTCTTTTAAGTGAGGAGTCCTGTGTGAGCCTTAATTGCTATTTGTTTGCCCTAATTGTTTATGTGTTTTTGCTTATTTCCTAGACTTTTATCCTTTTGAAACTCTGAAAAGCCCTCTCCCTTCCCTTTAAGACTAGTGGCCTCAATGCCTTCAGGACTGATAGGACTGAGACGGGTAATAGCATGCATTATATAACGATACTATCCCGCGCTTTGATACCTTAACGGGGTGGGAAGGGTAGATATGGATATGATGACCACGCAATAACACAACGTGTATAAATGGTTACCGAGTGTTTTGTGGGGTGATCCATGTAATTTATAAACCTAGGACCTCTTTCCTCTTTACTTGTTCACTTCCCTTTTTCCAGAATTTTTTTAAAGATGTTTAGTTTTCTTCAACTCTTTCACTTATTATGCACAAGTTCTTTTAATTGTCTGGTTTTCAGCACTGTTTCCTTTTAAACTTCCACCCATTTTACTTATTTTTCTGATTATTTACATTCGTTACTTGATTCCCATTTTTCTGCACTTATACATTCTTTTAAACGACTATGAAACCACCTATTCCTAACTTAAGCATGTTTATTTGACCTTTATACATTCCTACTTGTAATCGTTATGTGGAAGTTGTCTTGTATGTTTATTCTCTTTAAATTCACAATTATAGCATGGCCGGGAACCACACTAGTGGATCTTGGGGGTGCCTAACACCTTCCCCCTAAGATAATGTCAAGACCTTACACATTCTCTGGTTCTTCTTTCCTTTTAATTTTCTTAGTGTCCTAATGCACTTAATCATTAGGTGGCGAATCTTCTAAATCTCAAACCCAAATTACCAAAAGGAGTAGAGTCCACCCAAATGTCGTAAACCCGATTTTACCTTTAGAAAAATAGGGCATAAACTATGACCAGGTTGACCCAGAAGGGTGCCCAGTTCAGATGGTTGGAAAAGTGTGAGGCGAGCTTTCAGAAGCTCAAGACAGCTCTAACTACGACACCGGTGTTGGTGTTTCCCACAGGTTCAGGGCCTTATACAGTCTATTATGATGCTTCCCGTATTGGGCTTGGTGCAGTGTTGATGCAAGATGTCAAGGTCATTGCCTATGCTTCGAGACAGTTGAAGATTCATGAGAAGAACTATCCAGTGCATGATTTAGAGTATGCAGCCATTGTTCACGCCTTGAAGATTTGGAGGCATTATCTATATGGCATGGCATGTGAGGTGTTCATTGATCACAAGAGTCTTCAGTATTTGTTCAAGCAAAAGGAGTTGAATTTGAGGCGGAGGAGGTGGTTGGACTTGTTGAAGGATTATGATGTCACCATTTTATATCATCCGGGGAAGGCCAACGTGGTGGACGATGCTTTGAGTACAAAGTCAGCCAGTATAGGCAATCTTGCTTATATTCTGGTCAGTTAGAGGCCGCTTGCTTTGGATGTTCAGGCCTTGGCCAATCAGTTCGTGAGACTGGATGTTTCTGAGCCCAGTCGTGTGTTAGCTTGCACGGTCACTTGTTCTTCATTATTAGAGCATATCCGTGATCGGCAGTTTGATGATCCCCATTTGTGTGTCCTTGGAGACACGGTGCAGCGAGGAGGTGCCAAGCAGGTTACATTAGATGCTGATGGAGTCTTGAGATTGCAGGGGAGAGTTTGTATGCCCAATGTGGATGGACTTCGAGAGTTGATATTGGAGGAGGCCCATAGTTCCCTGTACTCTATTCATCCTGACGCCGCAAAAATGTATCAGAATTTACGGCAGCATTATTGGTGGTGTAGAATGAAGAAGAATATTGTAGAATATGTGGCTCGTTGTTTGAATTGTCAGCAGGTTAAGTACGAGCATCAGAGGCCTGGTGGTTTATTTAAGAGGATTGAGCTTCCCGAGTAGAAGTGGGAGTAGATTACTATGGACTTCATTACTAGACTTCCGCTGACTCGGAAGAAGTTTGATGTGATATGGGTCATTGTTGATAGGCTGACCAAGTCAGCGCATTTCATTCATGTGGTAGTCTCCTATTCTTCTGAGAGGTTTGCTGAGATCTATATTTGGAAGATTGTTTGCCTTCATGGTGTGCCCGTGTCTATCATTTCGGATCGGGGTACGCAGTTTACCTCGTGCTTCTGGAGAGCGGTTCAGCGAGAGTTAGGCACACGAGTTGATTTGAGCACAACATTTCATCCCCATATGGACGGTCAGTCCGAGTGGACTATTCAGATTCTAGAGGATATGCTTCGAGCTTGTGTTATTGAATTTGGAGGTTCGTGGGATCTATTAACTTTAGCGGAATTTGCCTACAACAACAGCTACCAGTCAAGCATCAAGATGGCTCTTTATGAGGCTTTATATGGTAGGCGGTGTCGGTATCCGGTTGGATGGTTTAAGCCGGGAGAGGCTCGGTTGTTGGGTACGAATTTGGTTCATGAGGCCTTGGACAAGGTCAGGATCATTCAGGATAGTCTTAGTTCTCCTCAGTCCAGGTAAAAGAGCTATGCATACCGTAAGGTTCGAGATATAGCTTTCATGGTTAGTGAGCGGGTATTGCTCCGAGTGTCGCCTATGAAGGGCGTGATGAGATTTGGGAAGAAGGGCAAGCTTAGCCCTAGATTCATTGGTCCGTTTGAGATTCTTGATCGAGTGGGAGAGGTGGCTTATAGACTTGCATTTTCGCCTAGCTTATCAGCCGTGCATCTAATTTTTCATGTATCCATGCTTCGGAGGTATCACGGTGATCCAGCTCACGTGTTAGATTTCAGCATTGTCCAATTGGACAAGGACATGTCTTACGAGGAGGAGCCAGTAGCTATTCTAGATCAGCAGGTTCGCCAGTTGAGATCCAAGAGTTTCCCTTCCGTTTGTGTTCAGTGGAGAGGTCAGCCTTCTGAGGCATCGACCTGGGAGTCCGAGTCTGATTTGCGGAGCCGTTACTCCCATCTATTCCCTGACTCAGGTACTTCTTTCTTCTGTCCAATTCAAGGACGAACGGTTGTTTTAGAGGTGGAGAATGTGACGACCCAAAGGGTCATCACCTATTTTCTTATCCATTCTGTGCTTTCAAGGCCTTAAAAACCTAGTTTATAGTCGCCTCAATTTGCGTGCGCAATCTGGGCGCATAGTCGGAAAGCTTAAATGTGAAATTTGGGTGAAAAATGTTAAGTTTTGATATTAAAATGAATAAATTTGACTTCGGTCAACATTTTGTGTAAACGGACCCGGAACTGTGATTGACGGTCCCGGAGGGTCCGTAGGAAAATATGGGACTTGGGCATATGCCCAGAATCGAAATCCAAGGTCCCAAGCCCGGGAAATAAATTTTTGAGTAAAATTATTTTCTAAAAATATTTAAGAAAATTAGAAATAAAATCTGATTAGAACGTGTTGGTATCTGACCCGTATTTTGGTTCTGGCATCTGGTACAGGTCTTATATGTGATTTAAGATGTCTCTGTAAAGTTTGGTTTGAATCGGATGTCGTTTGACGTGTTTCGGGCTTAAATCTCTAAAATCGAAAATTAATGAAGTTTGAGGAAAAACTAGTGATTTTGATGTTTGATTCAATGTTTTTGATGATAGTTGTGCAATTTGATCACACGGTTATGTTCGTAAGATGTTGTTGAGCTAGTGCATGTGTTTGGTTAGGAGCCCCGAGGGCTCGGGAATGTTTCAGAGGTGTTTCGGAGTGATTTCGAACTTAGGAGAATTGCAGATTTTGGCTTCAGCAGTTGCAGGTCCATTTGTTCTTCGCGTTCGTGTCGCCTCTTCTGCGTTCGTGAAGCTCTGAGTTTTCCTTCATTGCGTTCGCACATCAA
The DNA here is from genome assembly GCA_026770625.1 of Nicotiana glauca. Lineage (NCBI taxonomy): Eukaryota > Viridiplantae > Streptophyta > Magnoliopsida > Solanales > Solanaceae > Nicotiana > Nicotiana glauca. The sequence continues at coordinate 133,760 of MU723561.1, forward strand.
ACCTCGCATTCGCGTAGAGTTATTTGGCCCTGGGGGACTTGTACTTCTTTCCTCTTCGTGTTCGCATTCGTACCCTCGCGATCGCGTAGCTTAACGGAACTTCTTCATCGCGTTCGCGTGAAGTCCCACGCGTTCGCATAGGCCAAATTTTTGGATCCCAGTATTTCCTTCTCCGCGTTCGCGATACTCGTCTCGCGATTGCGATGGCCTATCAGTGAACCCTTTGCGAACGCGACCAGCCTGTCGCGAAGCGAAGGGCAATTTCACCCAATTATATTTTTAATACCAAAACAGAACAGTGACGGGATTTTCATAAGTTTTCACGAGCTCTTTCTTCTCCAAGGTCCATAGGCGTCTATTGAAGCATTTCTTCACCACAACTTCTTGGGTTTGTAAATTTTAAATCGTTTTCTTCATTTTCCATCAATATCTATTGAATTCCTAGGCCTAAAACATGTAATTTAGGGTAGAAACTGGGGGAATGGGTAGAGTTAGGGCTTTTTCATTTTTCTTGATTTAGACCTCTTTTTGGGGTCGAATTTGAAAACAAATTATATATTTAGGCTCGTGGGTGAATGGGGGATTTAATTTTGGTCTGAACCTCGTATTTTGGCCAAGCAGGCCCGGGGTCGATTTTTGGGATTTTTGGAAGAAAGTTTGGAATAATTAGGTATTGGGTTTGATTTGTTTAGCATGTATTGATGTTATGACGTCATTACTGTATACATTTGTTTGATTTGGAGCCAAATTCGAGAGGGAAACGGTTATTGAGGATTGATTTGGTCGTGGAATTTGAGGTAAGTGCTTGGTTTAACCCTAGCTTGAGGGATTAGGAGTTGAGTCTTATTTGCTATGTGGTAATTGTCGAGTACGATGTGTAGGCATGGTGACGAGTATCTACACATTGGTATCTAGCATGACCGTGAGTCTTTAAGGTTGTGAATATCTTGAACTCGTTATATTTAATGCCTTGGTGATGATTCTTAATTGTTGAGAAAATCTTGTGAAAGTATATGGAATAATCGAACCCTTTGGAGCATTGGCTCAAGTGGTAAAGTGAGATATGAAATGAAAGTGAAAGAAGAGAATGAGTTATTAAATTATTCCCTTGCCAGGATGTTGAGATTGTTGATGTTATGCCCTTGCCGGGATTAATTGTTTAATTGTGTTCCCTTGCCGGGATTTCTATTATAAATTTGTTAATTCCTTTGCCCCTTGTTTGTGATTGATGTTTGGGTGAGGAAGAGTGTTAAAGCACGAAGGGTGATGTCGTGCATTGTTTATTTGTTTATTGTAAGGAAAGAGTATAAAGCACGAAGGGTGATGTCGTGCATTGTTTGCTTATTATGAGGAAAGAGTGTTAAAGCACGAAGGGTGATGTCATGCCGCACGATGTTCCATTTCATGCCAATTCTATTGATTATATGTGAGGAACGAGAGTAAAAGCATGAAGGGTGATGTCGTGCACGTGTTATTACTTAGTGAGTATGAGAGTAAAAGCACGAAGGGTGATGTCGTGCATTTATTGATCTCTGTTTCATTACTTATGATTGAGTTGTATTATTTCCTCCGTTACTGAACGACCCTTATTTGGAAATTGTTATTTCCCCATAACATGCTCCCCCTCCCATACTGTTTATCTATCTTCGTATTTAGATTCCACTGTATATGAATGAAATTGCATAGGTTTATGTGAAAATCTGGTCTAGCCTCGTCACTACTTCGCTAGGGTTAGGCTAGGCACTTACCAGCACATGGGGTCGTTTGTGCTGATACTACACTCTGTGCTCTTTTGCACAGATCCAAGTTTTGGACAGCAGCAGCAGTAACGCGGGAGCCAACCTTCAGTCCAGCGAGACACTAAGGTAGCCTTGCAGGCGTCCGCAGGCCCAGCGTCTCCTCTATCTTTTATTTTAGTCTTTTATACAGTTTCAAGTTCAAGTGAACCGGATACAAACTCTTCCAGAAATTTCACAATAATGATAGATAGCAACTAAGTGCACAACAATTGAAAGCAAGTACAGCCTCTCATGACAACAGTCACTCAACTCATCTCAACAGCTTAATCACTTGGCTCTCAACCCTCAGTGCTCACACTGAATATGTTCATATGCTTACTGGGCGTGTACAGACTACGAAACGGCTCCTTCATCCCAAGCATTGTATCGCTGTGGTGTGCAGCCCAATCCGTAATATATAAATAGCCATAAGGCTCGTTTCAGCGTGCAACCCCTATATATATATATATAAATATATATATAGTTTTAGCGTGCAACCCGATCCATATATACATACATAGCTCGCAGCTCGGCACTCAGGCCCTATCTCACTCACCAACCTCTCCAGTCTCTCGGGCTCTCAGAAAGCATATAAATCATCCCAAACAGAGATAATAACATGTATCAATAAGGAACAAGAAGAGATGGAGGTATGATACGCAAGAAAAAACATGATACAAGACAACAAATAGCAGTTAATTCAACAAGTATACAACCTCTGCGGGTCCCAAAAATGACATCATATAGCCTAAGCATGATTTCTAACATGGATTTCAATCAAACTTCTCTAACACATGGAGAGCATAACCTAACAACAAGATATTCAACTTTACAGTTTCACGAGATGGATCAAGTCACAATCCCCTCGGTGCATGCCCACATACACGTCACCTAACATGTGCATCACCTCCAAAATAATTACATAGCACAACATCCGGGGTTTCATACCCTCAGGACCAGATTTAAAACTGATACTTACCTCAATCCGAGCAAAATGCTACTCCAAAATGCTTTTGCCTCATGAGTCGACATTTGAATGTCTTGAATCTAGCCACAAGTAGTACAATACAATTAATATATGCTAAAGGGATCAATTCCACAAGAAAACTACTAAATTAGAGCCAAAATTCGAAATTGGCTTACACCTAGTCCCCTGGACCACGTCTCGAAATCCCAAAAAAGTCACAAAACCTGAAATCCTATTCACTCACGAGTCTAACCATACAAAATTTATCAAAATCCGACACCATCTGGTCATCCAAATCCCTAAAATTCACTCTCCAAATCCCTAGCCCTAAACCCCCAAATTTCACCACAAAAACTCACCAACTAGGAGTAAAATCAGTGGGGAAAAATCATTATTGAAGATAGATGGGCACAAGGAGTTTACCTCAGTAATCACTTCAAAATCCCTCTCAAAATCCTAAAAAATTCGATCTCAAGGTGATGAAATGGTGACAAATCTCGAAGTCCCATATTTATATGTTCTGCTCAGGCCTTTCGCATTTGGGGCCATTTATCCGCACCTGCGGAGCCGCTTCTGCGGTCAAAACTCTTTTGCGGAAGCCACTTAAATTACTGGGCTCGCACTTGCTCTCCAGGACTCTCACGTGCGGATGCGCTTCTACGACCCCTCGTCCGCTTAAACAACCAAGCCTTCACATATCGCATCTGCGGAGCCAATCTCGCATCTGCGGGCTCGCAGATGCGCATTCTCCTTCGCACCTGCGATTGCCCCAGGCCAGCCCCAGCTCCACATCTACGCCAACACTATCGCACCTACGGCTAATACTTCGCAGGTGCGATTACACCAATAACAGACCAACTTCAGCAATCTTCTAACTTCAAAACTTGATCCGTTAACCACCCAAATTCAAGCCGAGGCCCTCGGGACCTCAACCAAATATATCAAAAAGTCTTATAACCCGATACGAACTTAGCCAAATTCTCAAATCACCTCAAACAACATCAAAAATGCGAATTCCACACAAATTCAAGCCTAATGAACTTTGAAATTTCCAAATTCTACAAACGACATCAAAACCTACCAAATCACGTCCGATTTACCTCAAATTTTGCACACAAGTCATGAATGACCCTATGAACCTACTCCAACTTCCAAAAATCTAATACGAATCCGATATCAAAAAGTCCACTCCTAGTCAAACTTTCCAAATTTTCAACTTTCACCAATTCAAGTCTAATTCTACTATGGACGTCCAGACCATAATCCGGACGCGCTCCTAAGTCCAAAATAACCAAACAGAGCTAACAGAACCATCAAAACTTGTATCCGAGGTCGTATACACATAATTCAACATTCGGTCAACGTTTCCAACTTAACTTTTAAATAAGAGACTAAGTGTCTCAATTTATACTGAAATCACTCCGGACCCAAACCAACTAACTCGATACATCATAATACAACTACAAAAACAAAATAAGTAAAAAGTGGGGGAACGGGGATAAAACTCTCGAAACGACTTGCTAGGTTATTACAACGAACATTTTTCTTCTTCTCAATCCAATCCAGTATGAGAAATGTTAAAATGAAGAAGATACTAAAAGAAATTCAGACCTCTCTAGAGAAGAGAAAAACATTGGTGTGCTTATAGTTCGACATCCAACGCTCATGAAAACCTTAGACTTATCCAAGAAGTATAAAGCTAAATCATCGGATGCCATTGTTCGAAATTAAGCAATTCAAGCTGGAGAGGGAGAGCGGGTCACGGTTATGGAGAGAAATGGAAGGAAGAAACATAGAGTGCGAGACCGAGTTGATGGAAGAGTGATTCGACTCAGTGGATGGTGTTGATGTTGGCGGAATGGAAAATAACAATAACAACAACAACACGAGCCAATAAAATCCTACAAATGGGATCTGGGGAGGGTAGTGTGTATGCAAACTTTACCTCTATCCCGAGGGGGTAGAGAGGCTATTTTCGATTAGACCCACCGCTCAAGAAGACGAAAAGAGATAATATATCAGTACCATCAAGAAAAAAACCATAGAAATAATAACATCACAAGAACCAGTGAATAGATGAAAAGCAGAAACAATAACCAGTAAATAAGGCTCGGCACTATAAAAACGAAAAAGTAATGTAAACAGTAAAAACAATATTGATCACTAGTAGTCTAAGACTAAATCCTATCAGCCTAGCCCCACACTGGTAGACTAAACATGCTCAACTACCTCCTAACCCACAACCTTAATGCTCGACCTCCACAGCTTCCTATCGAGTGCCATGTCGTCGGAGATCCGAAGCCTCGCCATATCCCGCCTGATCACCTCTCCCCAATACTTCTTAGTCCGCCCTCTACCCCTCCTCATACCCACCAAGCCAACCTCTCGCACCTCCTTATCAGGCATCCAAGCTTTTTCTCTGTACGTGACCAAACTATCTGAGCCTCGCTTCCCGCATCTTGTTATCAATGGGAGCCACGCCAATATTTTCCAAAAAAAATTTTTAACCTTCCAAAATTAATTATTGTTAACAAAAATAATCATCAAACATGAAAAAATCTGAAAATAAATAAGAAACACATTATCACAACAGAAAAATAACATAAATAAAATTTATATCAATAAACTAAAGTACGACTATTGAGCTATTTTTTAGGTATCATAATATAATAAAAGAAAGTACTCATTTTATAGAAATAAAAGAAAATACTTTTTCTACAATATGAAAATAAAATATTCTTTTTGTTGAAATAAAAGAAAATATTTTATTCTACAATAAAAAGGAAAGTACTCATTTTGTTAAAAAAGAAAATATATTTTCTACATCATGAAAAGAAAGTACTCTTTTTTTTAAATAAAATAATTTTTCTACAACATGGAAAGAAAGTAGTACTCATTTTATGAAAAAAAAAAACTCTCTACATCATGAAAAGAAAGTACGTATTTTATTGAAATGAAAGAAAATGTTTTCTACATCATTAAAGAAATATTCATTTTGTTGAAATTATTAGGTAGAATACTCTTTCCAATATTAAAAGATAATATATTTTCTACAACAGGAAACAAAAGTACTCATTTCGTTAAACAAAAATATATACTTTTTCTACATTGTAAAAAGAAAGTACTATTTTTGTTTAAACAAAAGAAAATACGTTTTCTACAACATGAAAAGAAAGTATTCATTTTGTGAAAAAAAAAATAATACTTTTTCTACATTATGAAAAGAAAGTACTTATTTTATTGAAATGAAAGAAAATATTTTTTCTACACTACAAAAATAAAATATTTATTTTGTTGAAATAAAAAAGAAATACTTTATTTAGAACATTAACAGAAAATACAACAACAACAGCAACAATAACATACCCAATATTATCCCACACTGTGGGGTCTGGAGAGGGTAGTGTGCACGCAGACCTTATCCCTACCTTGTAAGGATAGAGAGGATGTTTCCAATAGACCCTCGACTCAGGAAAGCATAAGCACCATATTAATTGAAAATATAGACAAGAAGGGATAGCACCAAAAAGCCATATAAAAGCGGAATAAAAGCAACAAAATAGTAAGGTGATTAATAGTGAAAGAAAACAACGATTAGTCATAAAAACCTACTACCAACAGAAGGCGAGACTGTGTGCCAATACTACTATTACGAACATTCTAGACTACCTACTCTACTACCATAATCCTCGAACTCTATATCTTCATATCAAGGGTCATGTCCTCTGTCAGCTTAAGCTACGCCATGTCTTGCCTAATTACCTCTCTCCACCTCTTCTTTGGCCTACCTCTACCTCTCAGTAGGTCCTCCAATGGCAACCTCTCACGCCTCTTCACTAGGGCGTCTGTGCTCCTCCTCCTCACATGACCAAACTATCTAAGCCGCACTTCCCGCATCTTGTCCTCAACCCATCTTGTCACGAATAACCTTATTCCTAATCCTATCTAACACAGTGTACCCGCACATCCATCTCAACATTCTCATCTCTGCTACCTTCATCTTCTAGATATGAGCGATCTTGACTGGCCAACACTCAGCCCTATACTACATCGTTGGTTTGACCACCACTCTGTAAAACCCACCTTTAAGTTTTGGTGGCACCTTCTTGTCATACAAAATACCAGGAGCGAGTCTCTATTTTATCCATCCGCCCCAATACGATGACTTACATCTTCATCAATCTCACCACCCCCTAAATAATAGACCCAAAGTACTTAAAACTTCTTCATAAAGGGATGACTTGCGAGTCCAGCCTTACCTCCCCTTCCCCTCCCCCCCCCCCCCCC